>AWWV01011202.1:0-73816 GCA_001974805.1 Corchorus capsularis
CCTTTGATATACCAATACATTAATTGCATAAACTTTGAGAGGAAATATTCTCCTATATAAACACACACACATCAACCAATTTTTATATGTTGAGATTTTTTTTTATTCATTGTTGTTCTCTCTTTTATTATCATTTTTTTCTATTGAATATCATTTTTTTTCATTGTTGTTCTCTCTTTCATTATCATTCTTTTTCATTGATGTTATTGTCCATATTAATTACCTTTGTATATTTAACTATTTTGTATATATTATAGTTGAGCCTCCCATTCTTCCTCCATTATCCATTGTTTTGTAAACATGAAAGACAATACAAGAATATGTATGCAACACCTCAATCAAAGAGGTTAAATGACTAGGACAGAGATTATAAGCTTGGTATTTTTTTTTCTTTTTTCCAAGTATCAATATTGAAATATTCCAAACCTTTTTTCATTTCTCATTTTGCCTTATGCTCAACTTTTATTGGCTAAATATATTGCACTCTCTCTATATAATATTGCTTATTACTTATTAGTTAAAAAATAAGGCAATGAAATGTAGATTCCGTTTTGTCTCAATTTATTTCATGATTTTGTTATAATTTTTTTTTATGTATCCTTAGGCTTTTACAATCTAAGTTCATCTAAACAAAATAGATTTGTATTATTTTTCTAATATTCACAGCTCATTGATGTCTTCTTTTCGCTTTCTTTGTGTTTATTAACTATTATTATTCACATCTAATTAGTGTATGTCTCTCTTATTGATATTGTACTTATGCACTTGATTAAAAAGCATATAAAAATCTAATTAAGTCAAAGAAAATTCCAAATTTTTTTCAATTACCGTTTTTTTTAATTTTCAGGAAAGTTATATAAATGGAATGTGGTATAAACCATTTGTATGGAAATATCAAGTTAACGTAGTAATTGGGAAAATTACACTAGCAAATTAATGTGTTGATTTTTATGAGAAATTTCCTAACAATTTTTAATCATTTACAAAAGAAAAGAATATATATGATATCCTATATTTTTGAAAGTTATATTCCAATGATATCCTAATTTTGAGAATCTACCCTATAAATTGTTGAAAGTTGGAGCTAAACGTTAAGCTAAAATTATACCAAAAATTTTATGAATTAATTTAGTATGACATAATTTTAATGGTTGGTCCCATAACTGACATGACGAAATTGTCCTATTTAATAATTTCTCCAAACAAATCAATTAATCAAACAAATTAATTAAGAAAGTCTACAATTTTCATAACATTCTTTATTTCTCAATAATTTCCAATTTTATTTGTTTTCATTCTCTTACATATATTTAAATAGATTTCAATTCTGAGAAAGTAAATAAGAAACAAAAGAATAGATGTAACATATACATTCATTCCATTGTTAAAATATATACCAGATTAATGTGTCTACAATTCCATTCCATTGTTAAAATACTAGATTAAGTCAACTTATAATTATTATTCACTAATAATTAGATTTGAATATCTCTAAAACAATTGGTTTTAATTAATTTTTCTCTTATTAAGAACTTGACTTGATTTGAATATTTTCAACCCACAATTAATTAGAATTATTGCAATTTTCATTAATTTATTTTATTAAAAATTGTTTAAAAAGTTTACAAGGTTTCTAAAATCTTTTGAAGCAAGATTTCTAAAAACTTAAAAAGCTACTAAAAAGTTTAAGAAGAATACCAAAAAAATCCTATAAGGTTACTGAAAACTTAATGATATTACTTAAAATCTTTACAAGTTATTACAAAAATTAGTAAGACCATTAAAAGATTTTAATAAGGTTACCAAGAAAAAGGTTACTAATTACAATTTTAACAAGTGTACTTTATTATTCGGTACATCAAGTTAACAAGTATGGTAATTAAAATACGAACATATTCCAAAATAAAATTTTGAATTGTTTTTCATCCCCAAGGCAATGATCGGGTTTAAAATTAGTTCAAAATTAATCACTCACTTCCACAATATGTATCACTATATTAATATTTCAAATTAGTTTTTTGGAAAAAAATTTTCACTCCCGGGCAACGACCGGGTTATAAGCTAGTATATATATTAAAACTGAGGAAGTTGGACAAAAGGAAATAAATTAATTACTTTAGCTTGATTGTGAAATCATATATATATATATATATATATATTAAAACTGTAGACGTTGGAGAAAAGGAAGGTTATTAATTATTGAGGCCTCCTCCTACTGACATGTGGCATGTATTAATTAAATTGGTTGATAATTACATCCTAATTATATTATGTTTTAGATCCACAATTATCTCATCAATTAATTGATTAATTTCATTGTTAAATATCAATTTCATTGATTTGATTTGAATATTTGTTTGAATATATTTAAATCAAAATCAATTACAATTACTAACGAAAACTTTACATATTCATATATCATATATTTTATATAATCAAAACAATGTACACTACGAGAATGGAAACTCTTTAAATGTTGAGGTCTCAAAATCTCGAAAGTGTCATGTTGATTATGTCAATTAGATTAATATTGAGATATTAAGAAATAAATAATTCTAAATCAATTAGATTGATACTAATATCAAATTTCAATATTTGTTACTAATTCAATCAATCCTCAATTAACTCCTTTTAATAACAAATTAAAGATAGAAATATTTTGAGTTATAAATATTTAAAATAATATTGACTACAAGTTTAATAAATAGAAAGTAAAATATTTACTACTGTATTTCAATTACATTTGATAGAATCGGATTTGATCATTAAACTATCTTAACGTAAAAAAAAAAAAAAAAAAAAAAAAAAATCACAAGCATCTTACATTTCCACTCACATAAATAAAATATTTACCTTGGTAACTCTAACTCTAATTATTTGTGGCAATATTTTTCGAAAAAAAAAAAACTATTCAAGGCACTAATGTATTAATCACTATTTGTGACATGAATTAAGAAAGACAATTACGGTGGTTATTTCTTTGCCTCTTTTCCATAAATAACTTCAATTTTCAATCAATTAATTAGTTCCATAATTTCTTAAATCAATAATTAATGGTATTAATTACATTAACATTCCAAAGCATATCATCCGGCCCCTATATAAACATCCTAAATCTATCAATCTTTGAACATTACCAGTATTTTTCTCTCTTTCTTCATTGGAATTTTTGTTGTGAGACGTTGTGTTTCTCATTTTTATTATTATTTTTCATATTTGTTCTCTCTCTTTTTGATAATTATTATTATTTATTATATTATGTTACTATCTTCCATTGATGTTATCCGTCTAAATTCAAGAACTATTTAATTAGTTTTTTATTAGTTTTTTTTCCTTTTTTTTTCTTCCCTTGCTTTTTCTTTGATAGCAAATTATGTAGTAGCATTTCTACATTGGAAAACAAATTTTTTCGTTCATTGTACAAACAAAGGCATCAAAAATCAAAATCGAAAGTTGTACCACAGAAGCCCCCGGTGAGTACATGCAAAGAGACACAATTTCTTACAACCTACCACAAAAATGAAGTACAAGTATAGTTTAACAGGAAGTTAAAGATTGAAGCTATCCTACTTTGGGGTGGAGTAAAAAGTTCATTTTCGTTTCCTCTTCTGCACCCTAATATAAAATAGATTTCTTTGTTTAACCATTGTGACGTTTTTTAATCCATTTTGCAGATTGTTTGTTAAATATCAATACAATTCCTTACTTTAATTTACCTTTCTATTGGTATATAGTATATACATTTTGGACCTACTTATTTAATTAAATTTGATTTGATGTTTTCTGTTATTTTCCTCCTTTAGGTATGAACATTATTTTGTCTTGGAAGTAGGAACTATTGTGTTAGGTAGTGAGGGCTATTTCTGAATTTGGATAATTTTGTTGTTGGAGTGGTAACTGCAAAACTTTAGAAGGGTGAATCATATGGACTTCTTGGTCATTAACTACAAATTGATAAGGTTAGCAAAAATTATACTAAATTGATAAGTTTTTGATATTTCAATTTGAATTACTATCGAAATGAGTTTCATCTGTTGGCGATGAGTTATATATAGTCAACAAAATTAGAATGGATAGATGTAGGAATTGAATACCGACTTGGGGTTACATAACTCCTTTGACCAATGTTGTTTTGAAATGTTTATGTATGAAATTATTTTATAGTTTGTAATTTTCGTAAATATTATAATTTTTCCTCCATAATTTCTAATTTCATCTGCTTTTATTTCCTTTTCGTATTAAAATTCAAAACATATTATGTTTTGCTTGGAGAACTTTTTTTTTTGGTACTTACCTTAGAGAACTTTCATTCCATTTTTAGAATACTAAATTAACCCAATCTTTATTATTCCCTCATAATCTAATTTACAACATCCGAATTATTGAATAAAACATCAAAATTAACTTTAAAAAGAAATTATCATCTAAATTAATAAGATTAACATATATTTGGGATATAATATCAAAAGGTATCATTCGTTAATTACTTGACAAAAGTAGACAAAAAAACGTAGTAGTTATTAAAGTAAGAATTACTTTCGCATTTCTTTCTATCAAACACTATTCCTTAATTACAATATATTTCACCAACAATAATCCTTAATTAACTCCTTTTGAAAAAGAAATATAAATTAATGATCAATTTTTTTTCAAAACTCTACAATTAGTTAGTTTTTTTATGGTATATAACTTTGTAATTATAATTTTTTTTGGCAAGCTGTAAAGTGCATTATTTTGGCAATAATCAAGTGCCAAAATCTGCACTGATTTAGAATGCTAATCTCTAATGCGATTTTTAATTTTCAACCTTGAATAAAGGAAATCTTCTTGATTATCAATATCAAAATTAAATAAAATATAATTAGTTTAAATTAATCAAATCAAATAAATTTACTATGTTAATTTCAACTAATTGATTGTTCTCAGACAAAATCAAATCAATTTTAATTAATTTACATCATAAGTAACTAAATCATTGATCAATTAGTAATTTTTCACTAATTAGTTTCCATAAATATAGGCAACATAGAATCATGATAATTTATTTACATTAGTCAATTACATATTAATTTTCATTAATGACTTTGCATAAAATAAAGTGTAAATTAAATTGATTATAATTACAAATTTACCCTTATATTAGAAATTGGACGAATCTAACTACATCGTTCATATTAATAAGTTTGAATAAATTAGTAGAACTATACCAACAAAGGATTGGCTCAACAATAAATTTTTGTATTGTTTTCATCCCCGGGCAACGACCGGGTTTTAAACTAGTATATTAATTAGTTTAGATTGATTGATTAATTAGTTGATTTGAATAATTTGATCAATTAAAATCAATTAGTAATAATTCCATTTAATTAATTGTTAAATGAATATTTTGATCAATTACAATCAATTAACATTAATGCTATTAATTACTCAAAATTATCTCCCTAATTACTGTGTTACATCTAATTGCTCATCTCATTTTAGATCCAAAATTAATTCCCAAATTGTAGTTGCATAGTAAATTATTACACATCTTTAACTTTGAATGTTTGAATATTTAAATCATAATTAACACCATCAATCAAGTAATTAGTAATTGATATTTTCCAATCAAATCAATGATTATTATGAATATTTATAATTTAAATTAATTTTACAATTCTTACCAATTTTACCAAACATATCAACTATAAATATGGAACACTCCCTTTACATTTTACAAGTTTGATCTATTCTTATTTTTATTTCAGCTCTACGTAATATAGAAATCTTGACGTCGTCAATATTTTGCTCTCCTTTTTTTTTCTTTTTGAAGAATTCTTTTTGGAAGAAATTTTGCTCCCCTATTGATTGTTTCTTTTCTTTGTATATTCATTTTATTGTTCTACCATTTTCTTTCTTTTTCTTGATTCATGAGTATGTGCAAAATAATTTTATTATTTGTTGTACTTTGTTTTTAACATTTGTTATTTATTTTACTCCATCAAAATTGCTTGAATCAATCGATTGGGAAAGAAAATGCTTCAATCTTGTGATGGTATATCCAAGAGCCTCTTATCAATTTCAATCATTATTCAACAAATAATAATTTTTTAGAGTAGGAAGAGATGTATTAGATTCGCCTAACGAGACAATCTTCAATGGCCATCAACGGAGGAGAGGGTGGTAGAGCTAATGATGCATTTCATTTTCCATTTCATGTTTATTCAAACCATGTAAATTAAAAAATGAGACATTTTTTGTTATGCTATACCTTTTGGTATTTTAAGCTTTTAGGCTTTAGCTCATGCTCTATTCAAATTCGTAGGTTGTTTTTGTTTAAAAAACAACTTTTTTTTTGTTTAGTGAAATTAAATCTTGGTTCTATGGTCAGGGTCAGGCTCCCCTCCTTTTGTTCATTAAAGAACGTTCTCAACTAACCAAAATTCTCCGTTATTGAGAAACTTTCCTTTTTAAAATTTGATTTAATTTACCATAAAGAAATTGTTAAACATAATAATTATATGAAATTTGGTAAAAGACTAAAAGTTTAAGTAATGTTATAAATTTGGTAATATTTAATATTGATAAAATGTTGCTAAATTTCTTAAGAATGCAATGCTACTAAAATTTCTAAGATGAGGAATTACTAAATTTATGTAAAATCATAACTTTAATAACATGTTACCTTTTTTTGTTAAATTAGATCACAATAATTTTGGTAACTTTCAAATCAAAATTAAATAATTCAATAAAATTTGTAATCTTCAATATTAATGAAACCTGAAATTTTTAAAAATGTAGTGTTTCTAAATTTTCTAAGAATGTGAGATTACTAAATTTATGTAGAAATCGCAAAATTTTAGGTAATATGTTACCTTTTCAAACCGAATCAATAAAAATCAATGAAATTTTCACATTAACTACGATTAATTAAATTAATAAAATGTCTCTAAGTTTAAAACTAAAAAATTTAAGATATAATTAGTATAAAAAAGTTTAATAAGGTTATTAAAAACTTTATTAATTTACTTAAATTGAATCAAAATTTATTAATTAAGTAATATAATAAATTATAGGTAGTCAAATTAGTTAGTAAATCAATAATCAATATCAAAATTAAATCATTTCTTCAAATCAAAATTAAATCAAATCTAATTAGTGTCAATCAAATCAAATACACTTATTATGTCAATTTCAATTAATTGATTGATAAATCAATAATTAATCAAATTAAAATCAGACAAAATCAAATCAATTATAATCAATTTACATAATAAGTTAGTAATTTTTTGAGTAATTAGTTCCCATAAATACAGGCAACATAAAATCATGATAATTATTATTTACATAATATAATATTTTTTTTGCTAAGATTACATAATATAATATAAGTGAAATCAATAGTCAATTACAAATTAATCTTCATTAATTACTTTACATAAGATTAAGTGAAAATTAAATTGATTGTAATTACAAATTTACCCTTATATTAGAAATTCGACGAATGTAACCACATTGGTTGTATTTAGGTTCAAATAAATTGGTAGAGCCATTAATATGTCAAGGATAATCTTATAATGGCGGCTAATTGCTCAAATAAAGGTCTAACGTTTGCCAAAATGCTCAAATAAGGGTCCGATATTTTAATTTGGCCAAATAAGGGTCTAACCTTATCGAAAATGTTCAAATAAGGGCCCGATCTTTTAATTTGACCAAATAAGGGCCTAACGTTATCGAAAATGCTCAAATAAGGACCTAACGTTATAAAAAATGCTCAAATAAGGCCTGTTGTCAGTTTGGATGACGCATGAGACAGACCCTTTATTTGAGCATTTTGGCAAACGTTAGGCCCTTATTTGGCCAAATTCAAAGATGGGGCCCTTATTTGAGCATTTTGGCAAACGTTAGGCCTTTATTTGGCCAAATTAAAATATCAGACCCTTATTTGAGCATTTTGGCAAACGTTAGGCCCTTATTTGAGCAATTAACCTATAATGGCTAATTCAATTCAATTATATTATTTGCATCCCATTGACCTTTTCATTATGTTATTGCTTTAGCCCAACCGCAGACAGTATTAGTACAACCCCTTATTTAAGCTATAAAATTCAAAGTTGGAGCACTTTGTAAAAAATGTAGTAGATTTTGCAACAATACCTTTTTGTATTGTTTTTCATTCCCGAGCAACGATCGGGTTCTAAACTAGTTCCTCCTAATTCGTGGTCCAGAAGTTGGTTATATTTTGGTTTGGATCTCTTTGTTTTCAAGGAGTAAGAGTAGGGATATCTCCGTTCATTTCTCTAAGTTTAGGTTATAAATATTTCTCCTAAAAAAAGAAGTTTATAAATCTTTGAATGTTTTCCAATTCTATTTCTATGTATGGACGAACCTTCGAATAAAATTACCCAAAAAGTGTACTATACACTATTTTCAGTCTTAAGGTTTTAACATATTTCCCTATTGGTGTAATTAATTTCATATAATTTATCCATTTTACCCTTTCATTTATGCCTATTACTCTCCATGAAAAATAATCTAAAATGATCTTGATGAAAAATAATCTATTTTTTCTTTCTTCACATTAGTCCAAACAAGTTGCTTGTAAACTTCCACTTGCTTTCGGCCAGAAAATAAAAAAATTCCACTTGCTAAACCAACTAAATATTTTGCTGCACAGTTATAGCTATCTGACCACGTTCTTGAACTCAAAACCAGTTGATGTCATATCTTTTTGGACAAATGGACTTGAACCAAAATTATAACAATGATATTTCATTGTAGTATACAATATTTGTTATACATGCTTCTAGAATTTCAACCTATTATTTAACGGCATAAATACCACTTTGCACCCTTAAATTTGTACGGACTGCCACTTTGCCCCCAACTTTTTTATTTTGACTAAAACGCATCCTAAAATTTTATTTTTGTGCCACTTTGCACCCTCTGTCCGGTAGGACAAAACAAATCGATCGCGGCGTCCAACGTGGCATGCCACGTGGACAAAAAATGACACGTGGCATGTATCCTTTTGTGCACGTGGCATGCCATGTGCCATTTTTTCAAACATGTGGCATGCCATATGTCACTTTTTGGTACACGTGGCGTGACATGTGTCACTTTTTGGTACATGTGGCACGACTTTTTGGTACATGTGGCGTGCCACATATCACTTTTTGGTACACGTGGCGTGCCACGTCGGACGCCGTGATAGAATCGTTTGTCCTACCATGATGGAGGGTGCAAAGTAGCACAAAAATAAAACTTTAGGGTGCGTTTTGGTCAAAATAAAAAAGTTGGGGAAAAGTGGCCGTCCGTACAAACTTAAGGGTGCAAAGTGGCATTTATGCCATTATTTAACTATTTATCAAATCATTTACATAATAAACTAATGAATAAAGACAATTTCCTGGTACATATCTATATAAACTAGGAAATTACCTAGCTGGCAATGGAACATGGCTTGTAAACCTTCAAAATCACCTTGTTGATTGTAAACCTTCAAAATCACCTTGTTGATCAGGTTCCCTATTTACAGGTCAGAAACAACAAAATTAGATATAGGAAGATTGCTCAGGAAGAACTTTCATCTACTTAAGTACTAAAGCTACTTTCTTTCAAATTTCATCCTCATGAAGAAGTTGGATGAGGATTCCCTCAGCTCTCTGGAACGATGTATCACTGATTTTTGAATGGTTTAGGATCTTAAGGAATAAGTCTAAGGCTTTTGATTTGGCAGATAAGGATCCCTTCTCTAGGACTTGCAGAATTGCCAAAACACCTTGGCTCTCTACAATGGCTGCGGTTGCATGTGACAATGTATTGTGATCTTCTAGCAATGTTTCAAGTGCCATTAGAGCAGCCTTCGCCACACCTGAGTTTGTATCACGCAAAGTTTGCAATAGTGGCATCATAGCATCTGCCTTGACAAGGCAGAATGTATGTCTATTTGAACATGCAAAACCATGAATGGAGCATGACATTTCATTGGTTGTAGAAGCTGTGCAGCACCAAGACATGTTAGGGAAGAGCTTCATCATGTGAAGCAGTGGCAAGGAGTTCTCTTGCTTTGCCCTGATGTCTGAGACTAACAGGCTGGACGACTGGGATAGTTTGTGTGAGAGCGAGGGCTGTTCTCTGCTTGGGTGGATATAGCACTCGAACTATGGGTGGATATAGCTCAAGTTCTTCCACTAGCCTCTGAAGTTTCGGCTTGGAGGGTTATATGAAGCGCAAAAGTGCTGCTAGGACATTTTCAAGTAGAGACTTGTCTTGGTTGATGGTTGCTCCAATCCCGCTAAATATGTCATCTGAACTGCAAATCACTTTATGAATGGCTTTTATAGTTCTGATTTACGGAGTGTTTCATCAATATCTATATCAGCTTTTGGAAGTTGGCTAATTATTCCAGCAGCTATGGACCTTTCTTCAAGAGCAAGTAAGGATGGATGACAATGTGTTGATGGCAATTTCTTTTGTGGGAGATGGTGGAAGAGGAACTCCGTCAGGATGACCTTCTAGCACACAATGTATTAGCTTTGCCTATCTTCTCACTTCAGGTTGGTCACTATCAAGGCAAGAGAAAAGGTGATTGATATCACCCGTGTTCGATCGTATCAGATTTTGTGCTATGTTCGACTTGTTCCTTAGCTCAATTAGCAGGTGCAAGAGTTGAATCTTAAAATTAGGATCAGAATTTGCTACATGTTGCAAAAGGAGACTGACATTATGCTCTGATTGCAGCTCTTGCAGCCCTTGGTTCATATCAAATCGAGCATGCTGATAAGTTTCTATCAGCAGCTTCTTGTTTAAGAAGTGGATCTGACTTGAATGAGATGAGATTAAGCAAAAGTGGTATAGTTGCTGGATCAGAAAGAACCCGCTTTACCATCTTGGGGTATTGTTTGAGCTTCTTGATACATTTGATGCAAGCAGACTTGCATGCTTGGGAGTTGGACGATAGCAAGTGAACAAGATTGTGAACAAACAGTTTATCTTTCAAGTCACTTATGCTATTTTCTTTGAGTTACATATTTACCAAGGCTGCAGCCATTAATGCTCGGGTCTCTTGGTGTCCTGCAATTGCAAGAGCAAGCTTTTAAATAAGTTCAATATTTAATAAACTTATCATAATATGAGTTTTTTCTCCGTTGAATTTATTGTCTTACCTTCATTGAATCGAGCAACAAATGACTGAATGTATCCAGCTTCAGCCATGAATGAAAAACAAGAAGGCACTGATTCCCCTCACGAAACACATGAATGAATTCCCGAATCCAATCTCTTCTAGCCAAAGCTAAAGCTTCCTTAACCAAAATATAATTTAGATGAGTGGAGGCAATACCATTTGTGAGAAAATTGACCACCACACTCGCATCCATATGCGCTATCACATTAGACAAACCAAAAGATTTAACTAGGCGCAACCCTTCCCTTATGCCCCAAAGTGCAGCTGTGAAACTATCTGCAATACCAATTTTCATGATGAAACTCTGTATCCAATCCCATTTGAGTCTTTGATCAAACCCCCTGCAAAAGCAATTCCCGTCTCTTGCTTAACAGCCCCATCAGTCCGTGAGAGGTTTCTGCCAACTAACCCATTTGGCTACTCCTCCATATCTCGACTTATAGAGGTTGTTTGGGATTAGAATTAGATAAGATGACTCAATATTATACAAAAATCATTTTATCTCTTATCATATATACTATATATTATTTTTAACTACTATGGAAATTACTAAAAGGCCAAATTGAGGATTAATGTGGTACCTCCTTTTGGCCATTTTGGTCTTTTCACACTTTTCGGATGACTAAAAAGCCCCTCTATGAGCTTCCCCCATTCCTTTTCCTTCTACTCTTTTTAGTAATTATACTATATATTATTTTTAATTACCATGAAAATTACTAAAAGGTCAAATTGAGGATTAATGTGGTGCCTCCTTTTGGCCATTTTTGGTCTTTTCACACTTTTCGGATGACTAAAAAGCCCCTCTATGAGCTTCCCCCATTCCTTTTCCTTCTACCCTTTTTCGTAATTACACTTTTCGGATGACTAAAAAGCCCCTCTATGAGTTTCCCCCATTCTTTTTCCTTCTACCCTTTTTCGTAATTACACATTTCCCTTTCTTAATTGTTTTTAATTAATGTTTAAGGCTTTGAATTAATTGCTTCTAAACCTCAAACCCTTAATAACTTTTAATTAATGTTTCTCTCGCTGTTTTCTTTTTTCATCTCACCAACTCAGTTGCTGCTTCTTTTTAGTTCCTCGGTGCTGATCAATCTTCAGGTTTGGCAAAAATCAAACATTTCCATCACTCCCCTCTGTTTTCACCTTTATATGTCTTTCCTCTTTCTTCTTCGTCTCCATCCCTTCAACATAGACCGTTCAATATTTTTCCCCTTCTGAATTAAAACCACCATTTGTTCAATGTGAGTATTATTATCCAATTAACAGCATATTTTATTACCTCTTTGCACTTCCTATTACTTACAAAAAGAAAAAACATGTTCTTGACCTTCTTAATTTTGCATGTCTAAAAAGTTAGCTTACAAAGATTTATGCAGAGACATAATTAAAACTAATTCATTTAAATAATTGCATTTTTACTGTAACCTTATACAAATCAATCAATTAATCAATCAAGCACCCAGTGGCGGATCCAGGAAAAATTTTCAGGGTGGGCAGAACATGTATTATATACATAGACTATAAAAAGTTAGTTTTAAAAATATTTTAAATATATATATTACAAAAGACTTGGATAAAATTCTTTTAATTAATAGTGATAATCTTTTTGGCATGAGACTATTTTTTTTGAAACGTAAAAAATTTAAACTTTCCTAAGTAGGACTGAACTTATGTTCTATTTTTGTCGGGATAGAAGTTAGCAGCTCAACCAATCATTCATCGGTCTCTTTATCCCTTTTGTTTTTTAGTTTAAACTAAAAAATATTATTGATGGCTCATGGGCTATAAACTATAGGGCACAATGAAGCACAATGAATTGTTCATCAATGAAGGGTGGACACACATGATCAAATGAGGGTGAGCACCATCCAAAACTATAGCAAAATATGAAGAAATTAAGAAATTGAGTGTGGGGACTGTAGAGCAAGAAATTTCGGCCAATCAGAAATTTTCTACAAATTTCTTTTGAGAATTTATCATTAAATTTATTGGATATTTTCTAAGGAAAAATGGTAGATAAATATGGCACATGGTCTGACCAATTAAATTTCAATGTTTAACGGTTTGACCAATCAAAATTAAGTTGTGAGTCATCACCTTTTATCTCTAATTAAATTGAGATAATTGGTAAATAAATTGCATAATCTGGCCAATCAAATCTCAAGGTTTCAAGCATTAACCAATCAAAATTAACTGTTGTGTCATCTTATTTATCTCTAATTAAAATTAATTATTTAGAGATAAATAACAAGGAGAAATTAAGTTATCTTGAAACTCTCCATCCCCCACTATAAATACCAAGCTCCCAAATCATTTTCAACACACACAATTCAGAAAGCAGAAAAGTTCTGAAGCAGAAAAGCTCTGAAGTATTTCAGATGTTCTTATTCTGATCTTCACCAAAGTTTAAGAAGATTGAAAGAAGATCCACGTATGTGGAAAATTCTTCTTTCAAAGAAGATCCAATTATTGCAGAATTACTGAAGACCCAGTTATTGGGAAATTATTGAAAGAATATCCACGTATGTGGAGGATTCTTTTTTCAAATTATCAAAGATTTGCAAAAACTCGCTTTCAAGAATTATTATTTTGATCTTCATCAACATATTTGAAGAAGATTATTTGTGTTCGCTCAAAATCAAGTCATTCGACCCTTGAGTCAAATTATTATCAATTCGAGATCAAGTCCTCAACGACCCTTGAATCAAATCCTGAAGCATAATTTTGTAAAGGAGAAGAATCAGAGGATAATTTCTTATTATTAGAATTTCCAAAGATTGTACCTGCATTCATCAATCAATAAAATTTTTATTTGGCTCCAATCTTTCTTGTCTTATTTTTAAACCTAGAAATTTTGTGTGTTACAAATTTTGGCACACCCAGTGGGACCATCTTTGCCTCTCATCTCTTTTCCTAATGATTCAAATTATCAAAAAATTTTGATGGCTTCGTTGGAGGAACAAGTTGCATCCCTCGCTAAAGCTGTGGAATCACTAGCCAACAGCATCAAAGAAAAGGATGAACAAATTTCCTTTCTAATGATGAAAGTCGCTGAAAAATAAAGGCAAAGACAAGACTCAAACTCTCCAACAAATTGATGACAATAAAAATGTTCAAGAATTTGGTGAAAATTCCACCAAAGTTGTTGCAGAAGATCTTCAAAGTATTTCTTCTGATCAAATCAAGGAGCTCATCAAAGAGGCAATCAAAGATCAAGCTGGAAACATTGCTCCTCTTTCCTACACTTATGCAAAGCCTTATTCCCAAAGGATTGATTGCATGAAGATGCCTGACAACTATCAACCGCCAAAGTTTCAACAGTTTGATGGCAAAGGAAACCCAAGACAGCATGTCGCCCACTTTGTGGAAACATGCAACAATGCTGGCACTTATGGAGACCTTATGGTCAAGCAATTTGTTCGTTCTTTGAAGGGCAATGCTTTTGACTGGTACACAGATCTCGAACCTGGGACAATCGACAATTGGGAGCAACTTGAGCATGAATTCCTAAATCGATTCTATAGCACTCGGCGCATTGTCAGTTTGATTAAACTCACAAGTACACGCCAATGCAAAATAGGTGTCAGTTTGATTGAACTCACAAGATGAAGCTGTGATTGACTACATAAATAGGTGGAGAAATCTCAGTCTCAATTGCAAAGAAAAATTATCTGAACCTTCTGCACTGGATATGTGCATCCAAGGTATGAACTGGACCCTGCGCTATATTTTTCAAGGCATTAAGCCAAAAACTTTTGAAGAATTGGTAACTCGAGCACATGATATGGAGCTTAGCATTGCAGTTGGTGGCAATCAAGAGCCGCTTGTTCGAGAATCAACAGAACACAAAGGGGGCAAATTTGTGACCAAAGAAGTTGAAAGCAAGCAGTCTATGGCAATAAGCATAAAGCCTTTCAAGATAGTCAGTGACTCCAAAAAGGTGAAATCCAAATTCTGCCAAAAGAAAATCAAAATTTCTTTGAAGGAAAAGCAAGAAAAGGAATATCCATTCCTTGATTCTGATGTCCCAAAGATCTTGATTCCTTGATCTCACCTTTTTGCAGTTCGGTTTTAATCATGACATTCCTTTTCCACCTACCTCATTCAACGACATTTGTCGTGATTGAACTAAGTTCTGTCAATCCAATTTGGCAAAGGGTCATGATATGGCTACTGCAATGATGGCGGCGCTATACTTTTTGTTTAGCCTTTCTCGATGGGATTCACACCGTACTAGTCCATATGCTCCAATTGGTCGCTCTGTCGATATTCCTCCTCTTGTGCAGACCGACGCCAACGCTGTAACAATAGCCAATGAGGGTTTTCCAGTTCCTCCTCTCTCAGCCACAACCTTCATAGCCGACCTGTCTAGTTCAACCACTACTCCTCACCTAGTAGGTGTTCCACTAAATTCTTCATTTCTTTTCCCCTAAATTCCCATACTTATAGCTTTGTTTTTGTTTTTTTTTTCCAACAAATCCTTGGTAACCGGTATCACATGTGGTTTTTATTAATAAAAATCTCACCGTACCTATTTTTTCTATTCACAAAATTTGAATCCGATACTTTTTTTTATCTCTGCATATCAAATTGAACTCTTTACACTCGTTACATTTACAATCAACGTTGGTATTCTTTACACTCAAGGTTGATATTCTTTACACTCGTTACATTTACAATCAAGGTTGGTATTCTGTTTTTTGGTACCCTATCCGATATCCAGGGTTTTCCTGATTAATCGGGATCTGACCTGACCCGTGTCGCGCACCTGGTTATAGTGGGTGAGTCTACCAACAAGGCAGCTGCGTACGTAAGGTCTCGAATCTAAGACTTACTTAAACTGAAACAAACCGCTTACCACTTGATCAAACCCCTTATTGGTAAACTACACATGTTGAAACTGAAGGGTGACATGTGTCCCCTGTAAACTAGATTAAAATATTTAAACTTGATTTCTTCGTGTGTTTGTTTTGCCAGGGTTAGGCCGAATCGATGACCCAAATCCACATTGGGCCGTAACCCGTAAATCGCGAGTCCCCACGTGCGTTCCAGTATACTTTTCTCTACTCTTCCCTCTCTCTGAGGATCGTTAGAAAAAATGAAAACTCACCTGAAAGAAGCTGAGCTGAAGTCTGAAGTCGCATTCTTTAGTTAGGAATTTAGAAAAGGAAATATGAATCTCGTAATTTATCATCTCTTTTTCTCATTCTTTTTTCACCACGCCATCGCCAGAGGCGGCCAACGCAGCCCCATCTCTATCTCTTCAGGTTATCTTTCTTCTTCGCTGATTACTAGTATTAATTGCAATTATTGTTTTCTTCAGTTGAGATCCATGATTTTCTCCTCTCTTTGATCCATCTATTACACAATAAATAAATAAATTTACGTTTCTCAAGGGAAAAGAAGCTGATGATATTTGACTTTTACATGGTTTGACCTGAATTTATTGCTGCTTAGCCTTTAATTTTACGGACCATTGAATTTGTTAACAAAAGTTTTTCCTCCTTTTGGTAATTGTTCTTATTTATTTCTATCTCGTATAGGTTCTGGAAATGACAGTTATACGACTGGTGCAAGGCGTTTATTTGAGCAAGACCAGTCTCAGTCAAGGTGCCTTTTTTAAAAAAGAAAATGTAATTATGTTTAAATTTTAGTGTTTTTGAATAATGAAAGATTTTTTTTTTTTTAAAAAAAATTATAGAATCGATATTGCTCGTGGCTACATGACCAATGCAGAATTGGAGAAGGCGGTGAAGGAATTTGGGCAAAGATGTAGTCACATTTCCAGGATATACAGGTGGTTATTTCTATTTATTTGTTTTTCTTGCTGGGATCTTGCCTTAAGAAATTTTTGGTAGTTTTGTGGGTTGAATGGAGTAGTTTAGTGTTTTATGGAGGTTATATACTGATTGGTTCCTTAATACTCACTTCGAGGGCGCTTTGGATTTCGGTATCAGTATCGGAAAGAGTGTTAATGGTTTTCCACTGGTAATACTTCCGTTTGAGTTTTCTTAAATTTCTCTTCATACATGTTGACAAATATTTTTTAGTGATCTCTCTTTGTTACAGTGCTTGATTATTTGTGTTTAAAAGACTTTATGTCATGTTTAAGTGAGTGTTTACTGATTCTTTTCTGTAGTGGGTGATAGAGATTTCTGACAAACCAGGAGTGGAAGAGCCTGAACCTGCATTCAAGGTAAATGATCTTGCCCTCTGATATTTATGAACGTGCATGGATATGTACTGTTTTAATTAGCAATTGCCTATTAATTTTCTTACTTTGAAGGTTGTGGGGTTTAGTGAGAATTTAAAATCTTGTGTAAAGTGACTCTTTACAGAAGATTCCCTTTTAACATGGATAGGAACTTGGAAATGGCACTGAAGAAATTAATAAAAGTGAAAGGCAAGAGGAAAACAAAGTTAGAAATCTTAATACATTACAAGCTTGTGTGAGGGGAAAGACAAGTATACATGTCTTGCTGTTGTAAAGCAACTGATTTGAAGGCAACATGGTAGTGTACTGAGATGATCAGGAAATGAATCAAAGTACTGGCATCGGTAGAAAATTTACCTGATTATTGGAAATTTTCTCAACGAATATGCTGTCTCAGGAGGAAAAACCAGCGATGCTGGAATGTCAGTGGAAGTTGACTTACACATTTGAAAGAAAATTCAATGATTAAAGTATAAAAAATGATCACCAAGAATTTATATCTTTTCCATTCTTTACACTGTATATAATAAGCTTTTTCCCTTCACAAACTTTGTTTAGCTCGTTTCTTCAATGTACCCTTTCCATTATCAAGTACTATAAAACATTTTGGGTGTCTGCCTGCCTAGCTCCCTAGAATTTGAGTAACTGTTATTAAAAAAAAGAACTTGCTGTATAATCTGCTATAAGCCTACTATTAGATTTATGCTTGTAATCTTGTTGCTAAGATCCTAGTTTTATTGGCGTCTACATTCTCTAGGCTTTTCTTTCTAAAAAATATTCCCCTGCTTTGCATTCTGCCCATCAAGTTTGTGACTGGGGTTAAAAGGTGGTTTGATCTAAGAATTTCCTTTCATATCAAACTATATATCAAGATGAGTGAATAAAACATCTAATCATTGCAAATATTGTTTATGAAAATTCATTCCCTGTCCTGTCAGCATGACAGTACCCTGTGTTTGTATGTCTAGTGGATAGAGTTTGCTTTCCCTTCTATTGCATCTTCATGGCCCCATTTTTGATATAAATGTTTTTCTATTGCTAGTTAATAAATTATTATTTGTTGTTTTCATAGCTTAACAGAAAGCCTGATTTGTTAAATATTGCAGTTTGTTGGTAATGTGCATGGTGATGAACCTGTTGGTCGTGAGCTTCTCCTACTTCTTGCAAATTGGATATGTGACCACTATATGAGCGACCCATTGGTACTTTTCTATTCCTTCTACTGCATTAAGCTTATTTCATCCTTTTCTTGTATGACATGGTTGGGCTAGGTTTACATGCATTTTTCACTATTGTTCTGCTGTATTAATTCCTGTGCTTATGCAGTGTAGTTTTCTTCTGCTTTGTTCTTGGTGAATTGTTGAAGTATGGTGTTATTTTAAAATGCTTGCCTTTAGTTAAGGTGTTTCTGAGACATTTTCTTGATGTCTGAATACATTTCTGAATATAGTGGTGGGGGTTGCTTCAGTAACGTGTTTTTTTTTTTTAACTATATTGGGCCCACCTTATGGTATTGTATTACTCCCTCTGTCCCATTATATAAGTCCCTTTTAACTATATCATCAAGATTAAGAAAGTTAGTTAGGGTTCAAACTTTTATGTACTTTTAGCTTGTTTTTATAGTTTTACCCTTATTCTTTTTCTCCCACTTATTCTCTCTCTTCATTCTCACTTTCTTAACTACCCTACCACTTTCAAGGCTAGTTTTGGGAATAACTTTTAAATATGCATTGAGTTTAGAAAGGGGACTTATATTTTGGGACAAAAAAAACTTCTAGAAGGGGACTTATAAAAAGGGACAGAGGGAGTATTTGTTTTGCTTGGGAACTGAAATATACATCTGGGCAGTTGTGAAGTATTTTGCATTTGTATCAGGCAGTGACTGCTAATATAATTTACACATTTAATCAATAAAAGGGGATGCATTTGTCTTTACACACACCATGTGCACTGATGAAATACAGATGCAGTTGTGTGTGATTTCTGGGGCCTAAAACTCATAGGGCTTGATCTTGGTAGTAAATGCCACAGGAAAATTGATCTACTTATTTATTACTGCCTTCCTCAACTTACAAATAAAATTTTGATAGGATTGTCCGTTTGGTCTGATATTCTGTTAATTAAATGTGCTTTCTGTTTATACTTGTCCGGTTATGCATGTATGTGTTACATTCATCTTTAATAATTTTATGACTTATTGTTTATTGTAATGTCAACTTATTCAAACATTAATTAAGACATCTAACCTATAATATTTTTTTGATAGTACAGGTTAAATTGATCGTTGAAAATGTTAACCTTCACTTACTTCCATCAATGAATCCTGATGGATATTCTCTTAGGAGTCGCGGTAATGCAAACGGTATTGATCTAAATCGAGATTTTCCAGACCAGGTATCTGTTTTGCATTGTTGGTGTTTTTTTTTATATAGAGGGGATTAATTCTGAGTTGGACCTTAAAATTACAAGCAAATTGAATCTTCTAAGATTGGGTGTATTTAAAGTTGAAAGATGTATTTAATGTTCTATTACTTCATCAGTAGGCTCTATATACAA
Source organism: Corchorus capsularis (assembly GCA_001974805.1). Lineage (NCBI taxonomy): Eukaryota > Viridiplantae > Streptophyta > Magnoliopsida > Malvales > Malvaceae > Corchorus > Corchorus capsularis. The sequence goes on from AWWV01011202.1 coordinate 19,938, forward strand.
AACTCTGATAAAATCATGGTAGCTTCAAGGATTATGCTCTTTCCATATCTGGACTCATATTTTAAATCATAGAATTTATCATAGTTTTTCATGATATCATGCAGGAAAATAATATGTAGACAGAAATTAAGAAAACGATGCAATGGCAAATAAATTGCTAGAAATGTGGAATAATATATGACATGTAAAAGTTGCTTCAAGGATGCAATCCATATTGATCAATGTTACTCCTTGTATGCAAAATCCTTGGACATACATATTTGTATCTGGTTTTTTCCTTGCCGAATTTCTGATATGTCGAATACATTAAATATTTTTATACCCGGCATTATTGTCAAACATAAACAAGGTGGAAGCAATATTTATATTCCAATTACTATTATCTTAAAGAAGATGAATTTGATAAGTGAAAAAGCATTATTGAACCTCATGGTACCATTTGATTAATTGTACAGGGTTAACACTTAAAATCAGAGATTGTTTTCATATCCTAGTTCATTAAACCAGTGTATATTGTTTATCTTATTAATAACATTGTGGATTGCATGAATGTCACTATCATATTTCTCATTTGGTATAATATTAGAAAGGAATTTGTTGTCCACTCTTGGTATTCATCCCAACCAATGAAAATTCCAACCAAGGGCTTATTTGTTGGGTCAAAATTTACCTTGATCCTGATATTCATATTGCACTCTTCTGGTGGTTTGATCAATGATGTGCCATGCTATTAGTTGCTTTCTACTTCCTAGATTTTATTTTAATTTGCTCCATTTTTCTCCATGATAAAATAACCATGACTAATAAAATCTGCCAGTTCTTTCCTTGGAATGATGATGAGGATGCACGGCAACCTGAAACAAAAGCAATTATGAGGTGGTTGAGAGAAACGCATTTCACAGCATCTGCAAGTTTGCATGGGGTAATTTTTGTCCTCACTTTTCATGTTGTATATTCAGTTAAGTCATATAGTCCATTCAACGATGTAAAACATCCCAATGTGATAAAACAATCAATTAAAAAGGATCATTTAATTCCAATTAAAGTTCCAATGGAGTAGAATGCTATTGTCGTTGGATATTGCCATGTTACTTTAACTTTGTGTTGATTTATTAAGTTGCTGTAATTTCTAGCCAAATGCTAGTAGACGACTGCATTAAAAGATAAAAATGATAGGCATAGAAGAATTGAATCATAAACGATAGAAAGGAGAAACTTTCCTTCCCATTGCTCTGTCATCTAACGACTTCTACTTTCTTTAATTTGAAATGCCAAAGATTGACCACCCAAACTCTAGAGGTGGCAAAATTAACCCGAAAATCTGTGCAAAGAACCTGGTTTGACTCGAGAAGGTAAAGGCCTCAAATGGAGCAGGACCGAATTGGAAATGGCCTGAACTCAGAATAACTTGAATATGAAACTATCCAAAGCCAAACATATTAAATCCTGAAAGACCCAAACTTGAACTTACATAAATCTGAATGAATTACACTAGCCCAAGCTTGAAACCAGCCTGAAACTGAAAAGACTTAGACTTGGAAAAGCCAAACGAAATGATCCAAACATGAAATGGAAGAACTTGAACCCTACCCATTTGCAACCTCCACCAAACTCTATCATAATTCCACTGAAGTTATATGACTTTACTTTATTTTACCATAAGGCTCCAAAAAGGTAGTAAGTAGCTTTCTGAGAAGAATTTAAACTCTAGATTGGAAGTTAATTCATGAGGACTCTGTTCTGCTTGTCATAACACTATTGCATGTAATGTACCAGAGTATTCAATCTTACCAATATGTAAGAGTTTGAATGTCAAGTAGTTTTTGTTGTGTAGTTTGTCACTAAAAGAATGTCTGCTAAATGTTGGTACAATGGCCTTTTTTAGTTCCAAGTTTGGAGGCATGTATATAGGTGAAACGATAGAAAATTTTGTAAACTTTGATGAAAATGACAATTGGTCTCACTGATATTTCAGTGAATATGGAAAGATACTTCTATGACTAAGGCTTAGTTTGGTATTGAGGTTGCAGTGTGAAAAAGCTTGGTTTGGAAAAAGTGCTTTTGAGAAGTGCTTTTTTAAATTGCGGTAGAAAAATGTAAATAATGTTTGGTATTGCTGTGAAAAAATGGGATTAAAGGATAAATTGTCTAAAAAAGATATGCTAGTTAAAAAGGAAAGAGAAAAATAATTAGGGGATTTTAGTAATTTAATATCCAAAAGCACTTTTGAAACGCAAAAGCACCTAAGGATTAGCTTCTCGGGTTGGCTTGGCTTTTGCGTTCAAAATCAGCTTTTGACACAAACCAGGATTTATTTGGTATTGCGTTTGGGTTCAAAAGCAGCTTTTTTTATCTCCAAACGCAATGCCAAACCAGGCCTAAGTGGAACTCATTATTCAACATTGAAATTTGATAATGATTGAATTGATAGATGTGATGTATATCCTAGAACCAAAGTTAAGCCTAGGACTGTGATGCCCAATGATCTTGGAGTAAGTTGACTGCATTGACCAAAACTTTATGGGCAAAAAATTGTATTCATCATTATAATGAATACTTAAAGGCTTCTGAGCATTTCAGTACTTTGCTGAGATTGACCATATAACAAGATTGTCGACCAAGCTGACCTATCTTTTATGATATAAAACTCCTTATTTCTGTTTCAACAACTAATTGAAAATGAAGCAAATATGAATATGAGAATAGTCTCTCTCTCTCTCTCTCTGAAAAGTACCATGTACTCGCTCATTCTTATCTTGTGACAATCTCAAAATAGCTTTTCTAACCTTGGATGTAAAATTGGTGTATCACTGAATGGGTTGTCCATACATGCAGTCAGCATGTAACATGCGTTATTTCTCCAAAGTTGTAGTATCACCATGACTGGCATTGTACATTTCCAATTCTGTCTCATGATCTGATAAAAGAGTTCATAGAATGAGGTTATCAATTTATCTTGCTTAGGAAATATTTTGAAGAAACACAACAAGAGGAGTGTCTAATAACATCTTGTTGTTCACAGGGTGCGCTTGTTGCAAATTATCCATGGGATGGAACTCAGGATAAAAGGTGATTATTCTTCATTCATATCAGCTTTAAAATTGCAAATGTGCACCTACTCAATTATTCAACTTCCTTGTAGCTCCGGTGTCTTTTGAAGTCAAAGATTTGTTATAGGCATGTCCGCCTATTAGCCTTTCATATCAGCTTCCTGCTCATATTCCTAGTTCTGTCCAACCAGACTGGTTCTGTTTCAATCAAGCAATTTAAATTCCTTGATTTGGTTATTAGATGCTTGTAGATTGGATGTTTCATCAATTATGATATCATAGATTTCACATTTCCAAAATGTGGTTTTCAGGCTTTTGTTTCCTTCATTTTTTTTTTTTACGTGTATTTCAGGTTCAGCATATAGTTTGATTAAATTATGTTGTGGCCAGTAATTCAATTTTTAATGGGTGCTGGTTGATTTCTCAATGACCATTTCTACAGTACTGAATAATTATGAATCCTTACCTTTTCCTATTTGTTGATAATGACTACCCTAATGATAAGGTTCACTTTCCACATTGTTGATAATGACTACCCTAAAAGATGGTGTTTGATGCAGTAATTCTTTGATTATATTAAATCAAAATACATCTTTTAAATAAAACACTGGACACATTTTCTTATGTTCATGTGAATAAATATCAGGAGGAATTATTATGCATGTCCTGATGATGGAACATTCCGGTACTTGGGAAGTGTATATAGCCAGTCTCACTATAACATGTCTCTCAGCAAGGAATTTAAACGAGGAATTACAAATGGAGCATCCTGGTAAGCAACTTGTTTTATGATTAGAGAAACTGATTACCATGCAAACCATGTAACTTTCTCTTTTTTATACTTCAGTTTCGGTTGTCCATAATATTAGTCTTCTTTTATTGCCTTTTCCTACCATGTACTGTATAGAAATTTATTCAACTCAATGCAGGTACCCGATCTATGGTGGTATGCAAGATTGGAACTACATATATGGTGGTTGTTTTGAGTTAACCTTGGAGATTAGCGATAACAAATGGCCTAATGCTAAGGAGGTTAGAATTCTGTCTAAGCCAACTCTTCCTGTATAATATTAGTAAATTCTCACTTGCATTAAGACTTGGATTATAGTGCCAATATATTCTTTACAAGTTCTGGAAGAACCTATTAGTTTTGGAGAAAAAGATTGTTGATTGGTTTTTGGATATTTGATAGAATTGGAACTTTAAGGAATAATATAATTTAGTTTTTTCTACTACCTTTCTTCCCCAGTCCCAACAGAATGGAGTATAATAGTAAGCTCCATCCAGAAACTACAAAAACTTAGTCTTGTGGTCTTCTTTTAGATTAAAAAGGATCTCCTAGCTTTTATTATGATGCCTCCTCAGCCCGTTTTGGCTTCCCCTGTGTGTGTCTCTTCATGCAACCTTTGGATTCCCTTTGCCCGAGTCACCTCATGCAACTTTAGGGGTTTTGGTCTGTCCAGTGTCTTATCAATTTCTTCTTTCCTGTCTGCCTTTTTTGTTCGTGCATCTGTTCTGACTTGCTTTTAATCATTAAGAAACTTAGCAGCTCTAAGTGCTTGCAATGTCCAGGGTGAGAGTCAAGTTGCATAATCAACCTCTTGAATTTGCTTAACAAAACTGTGAAAAGTGGAACACTGGTAGCAATTAAGGTTAGCCATATTCTATGGATGCTTTGAACAATTGTTATTGCCTATGTACGGTCATCCGTCAATTGTAATTTTCTCTCTCAAATATATGAAGAAAAAGTAATAAAATGTTAAATTTCAATTTTAGTTTTACATCTTGAATTAGTCAGTCCCTGGGTTTGGGTAGTGGTATTATTAATTTTAATCTTTTTTCTTTTTCTACCTCATTTAAGCAGTTAATCGGTTAATGTTCATTCTTGTTTTCAGTATTACCCTGTTGCCTTTATTGATGTTGTTTTCTGGTTGAAAATGTGCAGCTTCCTACAATTTGGGAGTATAATAAAATGAGCATGCTAAATCTTGTCGCGAGCCTTGTGAAGGTACAGTGATTTGGTTCTAAACATATCTTTTATTGGAAAATAAAATAGATTTGATTTTCTTTTTTGCATCATGGTTGTATAAAGAGAATATTGTTCTAAAATCATTCATTATGCCTTGTGTATAACGGTATTTGTTTTTTTCTAGATGGAGTTATAGATAACAATCTTAATTATTCAATGAAGTTAGATATTTTCACGGTTTGTAGTCTATAAATAATTGATCTATGTTACTTTTACATTTGTAGACAGGAGTTCATGGAAGGGTCTTTTCATCAGACAGTGGAAGACCATTGCCTGGGTCGATCACAATTAAGGGAATAAATTATACGGTATGTCACCACTATACATAGCCTAGCCATAACACACAAATATATCCTTTTTCTCCCATTTATTATTATTATTATTTTTTGTAAATCATACTTTAGGGATTTTGATTTGAATGTATCCATCTTAATCTTTAGTTACTGGTATTAAATGATAGTAATTGACTTTCTTGTCTTTGTTTAACAAAGTCACTTCTTTATACTATGGACTATGATCACCAATGATCAATTATTTCTCCTTAGAATGGAAAATTTAATTCTCTTACATAATTATGGTTTTCTTCTTTATTGTTTTTCTGGCCAGGCACTATTATGGTTTTCTCATGTCAAAATTTTTGCTACTACCTACCTCTTTTTAGGGGAACAGAAAGCATCTTGGATTTTGTGGCGTTCTCTTCTTTGCACTTTAGGATGTAATTTCTGATGAAAAATTAAGATCCTGTATTTACCTTGAAGCTACTGATAAGAATATGTTTTTCCCTTTTCTACCAACTCCCTTTTGGTTAGGAGACCACTTACTAGTTTGCCACAATCACTTTAGGAAAAGAGAATGTGTGGTTTGCCATACACTTAATAATGATTTTATACATCAATATCCATGCTTCATTTATTATAATCTTAGTCTCTATCACCCTTCTTGGTTAGGAACATCTTGCATGCAATGTAGCCATATCATTGCTGCTTATATAAACTGTTTAATAAATGAACTTCAATGTAATAACTTGTTTCTTTGTTCCCTGTAAATGGCAGGTTAAAGCTGGCAGGGCATTTGCTGATTATCATCGCTTACTTGTTCCGGCAGAAAGATATGAAGGTATAAAATGTATATTACTGTTATTTAAGGTTAATTTTGGGGATTGTTAGTAAGGTGTGAGATACAAAGAGACTCAAATGATGGCATTTAATGATTAGAAGGGGGAAAATGTGCATATTACCATTAGATTAACAGGTTGGAGTCAGTGCAGTTGGTCAAACAGGAAGAATAGCAATGTGCAGCTGAAGAGGTGTTAGTTAAGGCCTGCACTTTTTTTTTTTTTGAAGCTGGTTGTCACATTTTGTGCATCTCTTGCTGTTTTCAAGCAAGATTTTCATGCAGTTTAAAGTTTTGGATATTAGTTGGACAGCATTGTTTTTTGTCATATGACCTTATAAACCCAGTAAAAATGCCTAGTTTTGATTTACAGGGGTCATAGTGACTTATATTAGTTGCTAATAAGCTGTTACCTTGGCTTACAAGTGTCAGAACATGTGATTCAATTATGCAATCACAACCTGTATGATGTGAATTGATGTCTTTGCAGTTATTGCTGCTGTGCCTGGGTACAAATCAAAGACCACAAGTATCTGGTTGGGAGAAGAAGCCACCACTGTAGACTTTGTTCTTGATCCAGAAGTCAATTCTGAGGGGACTTTGCTACGAAGTATTTGCAATTGCGATTGCGGCGACAAGAGCAGGCTGCATTTGGTAGAGTATTTTTGGGGAATTCACATTGAAGTTTATTTAGTTTTGATTGTAGTCCTAGCATTTCTATGCTTTTTACTGAGGAGGAGAATAAAATTCAACCTTTCAAAACAGAGACAGTCACCTAGAAGGTCAGTATTAGTATGACCACTCATTGTAACTTGTGTCAATACTCATGTATATTATGATTGGTAAGGAAAATAGAATATATTTTTGCTCATCTGTGTGCAACTAGTCTAATGCTTGTTTTGGTTTATGTGAACCATTTTCTTGGATTTTTTCTGCCAATTGCTAGAAAAGGCATCCTTGAAGACTATTGTAGTTTATATCAACTTTTTTTGCATTCTGTTGTTGAGACTTGAGCAATGTTACAGTGTGTCTAGCCAGAATGAGTCCTGCTAGTGCCTTTCATCTATGTTTTTCATTCTTCATTAGTATGTTTGAGCAAGTTGGTCCTATTGAAGGACTGAATTCTGGTTTACTTCGATTGCGGTTTGATGTTATAAAATTGACAAAGTCAAACACTATAGGAAGTGTTCTTCTGATAGAAATGAAAGAAACAATTTATTATTTTTTTGGTTGTGTTAAAAGTTTGCTATTAATATAAGGAAACAAAGAATGGGGAATACAAGAACCCTTTTTGTCTCCCTTTAAGAATCAGAGGAAACAAGTATGTATGACTTTTGGATATCAGCTTTTAGACAATACCGACCATGTGCCTATAGTTTTTGTTAAAATTGAGAATAAATCCAATGAAATTTGTTTTGATGGTCTTTATTAAATAGTTTAAGAACTTTAATTTTGGCAAACAAGTATGCTCTTGTGCAGTTTACTACATCACCGTAGAAACAGGTCTGTTTATGTTTAGCATTTATTTTCTATATTAATTAATTAAAATTTTGATTTTTCATGATCAAGTTTCTGGTTTTTGGAGATTATGAGCAGTTAAGGTTGAGTAATTACTTTAGTTGATGGAAAATTACTGTATTTTATTAGAATTTTCACACCGCAGATGATCATAGGCATCTGCCAGTGTCCCGGGTCAATATATTTTACGGGTTTGAGCAATAAGGTGCATCTACCAGTAGTTTAGGTCAGCAAACATGACCTTTCTCTAGCTAATACTAATACTAATATAAGAAGGCAAATAGTACTGTCTTAGAATTTCTATATTACAAGTAGTGAAGTTCTTTTTAGAAATTTTCAATAATGAACACGATGGTTGCATTCTTCGCATGGTTTTGGCGCCGACTTCTTCTGAAACTAATTTGTTCAGACGATCTATCAATAGATCATATTCATCTTGGGTTCCGATCATACTCAGGCGAATATAGCGATCTTCAGCACCAAACACACTACCTTCATGGCCAATAATGTTTGCTGCCTTATGGACTGCATAACAATCTTTTTCTTCTTCTCTCTCACATTTCAGCCATGCATAAGCTGCCATTGATTATAAAATTATTATGTTTTCTAGCATAAATATGATAGTAATTTTAGCTTTATCAGAAGTATTGGAAATGAATGAGAATGATAGGTAGAGTGATTTAATAGAAACCTACAATTGATTAATGCTCTATGAGTGTGATTTTCCATAAATAGTGGGGTAAATTGATTTCTGGATTACCTAAACTTTGAACTTTCAGGCTTTGAGTGAGTTTGCTAGAAATTAGAATTACCTGGTGAAAGTTGTCTGAGTTTTTGGAAAAAAGTGCAGAATTGAGGTTCAATATCCTGTAGAGAGAAACGCTTCGACAATGATAAGGCCTTGACCAATTTCTCCCACCTGGTTTTCATTGTCTCGTATCCGAATTCAAATATTTCTTTTCCTTCCCGTTCGAGGACTACTTTCAGAAGCTTCAAAGCTCTTAACTGACCATCTCGAGATACTCCAATGGAAGTTACACCTATATGTTTTGTCATTCTTTGGAAAACAGCCTCATCTTTTATCACTGCCCACCTATACAAGGCAAACAAAACGGTCAATAGGTTTTGGTTTTGATATCAGGGTATGTATGGTCCAATAACTATGATGGAATGCAACAAATAAAGCAGCTATAGCATGGATGGAGGAATTATTTGAATTCTGATAGTTACCCAAATCTGCTACCGGCATGACCAGTAAGCTTAGAAAGTGTGAACATCATTACATCTTCATCTGCAGGAGCTGGAATAGGCGTAAAATGTGGCCAGTAATACGCGCGATCATAAATTGCTTTGGCATATGGACCATGAAGAACTGCCTTGTTCAGTTGTCCATCAGGATTGTTTGGTGAAGTTACAAACTCGATCATATTTGTGCCAGCATCCGAACTGTTCTTCCATAGGGATGTATCTCCTTGATACTCAAAATTCACCGATGCAAACAGCTCTGTTTGCATTTTATATAACTGTAAAATATTATCTGATGGTCTGCATTATTATGTTATGTATGACAAACAATTCATAGTCCAAGTGAAAAGTGAAAACACAATGAGGGTGAGGGTAGTAGATAGAACAGACCGGATAGTAAGGGTTTGAAGTTAAAACCCTTGCTGGGGATGAAGCATTATCAGCGGAGAGTGCATAAACTGCTGCACTAAGGATTTGGGTTGAGCCAGCACCGAAAACTATGAATCTGTTGTCTGTAACTGCATTTCCTACAATATCATGTACCTTGCGGATGAGCCTTTCAAGCTCTTGTGAGATAAAAGTGTGATCATTAAACTTATAGCTCATTCGGTGCCACCCTGCTACTACCACTGCACTACTAGCTGCATGCTGCATCCAGAAAGGTTCCAAAAATAGTGGATCGCCTCTGCAAATATGCGCGTTATTGTTGAAAAAATTAGCTGTCCTGATGGGATTGTTATAGAGTTTTTGATGATGGATTGAAGAAAGAAAAATGTCATGAGAAGAGTTTATCAATGCACTGGAAAAAGATCAGGCATGTTTGTTAGGTACTAAACTATTGTTCAGAATTATTCATGTTTATCAATTATCAAAACTTACTTGAACAAGAAGAAAAGGTACATACCCATCAACATTTGCAGCACAGCCAGGTATGAAGTTGGAGCAGTCAGAGCCTTGATAGCATGAGTTGCATTCACAAATTGGTTGTTTTCCATCAAGAACCAGACCATCCAGGAACGCTCTTCCGTGGCCCGAGCAGGATATAGCTGCCACTGTCTCAGCTTCTATTGCAGCTTGGGAACTCCAACTCAGCTTCCACTTACCACTAACACAAAGATTGATGATCAGAATCAGATTTAGAGTTATAGAAGCCACTATGTACTTGGACCCGTCTATCTTTCCCATTCTTAAGCCTTCTTCTTTATGTAAGGTGAAGGAAAATGAAAAGATCAATCATAATGAGTTTAAATTTAATGATGCTTAATTTCAAAGATTAAGAGGTTGGGGACCAACTGTTTAAATATTAAGTGGTATCATCATCATGCTATGATGACAAGGGTGACAAGGAGTGAGTGGGTTTTGAATGTCTTGGTAATATTCTAAGAATGTAATGATTAATTCTAGGAATATCTCCTCAATAAATTTCTGCCGTTTGTGGTGGGTAGCATAGGAGCAAATTGCTTGTCTTATCTTTTGCCATTACTATTTACTTAGTCAGATTACAATAGATACGGAGCCTTCACTAAATGATGTTCCAGAAAAGAAAACATGTTAGTTTTGTTCCATAATCAGCAGTTGAACTATTCACAGAGAAAGGAAATTATAAATATTCAACTATGTTGGTCAATAGGCAGCTATGTTGGTAATTCGTTTGCACAATATGATTTGCCTTGAACTATTATTCTAATTTCCAAGTCTTGCAGAGGATCAAATATGGTCCTCTTCTGTCTTCACTATTACAAAGCTAAATATTATAGAATCTTGAATTGAAACAACAGAATTAAGTTTGAAGATCGTAAGTGAATAAGAAAATCAAGGCACAATTACTTCCAAAATTCAATGCCTATTTTGTTATGCACAAATATATCAGTTGACTACACTGAATGGCTAGCATAACATTAAATAATATATGTACTAAACACTGGAGGATCAGGAGACTATAGTTTTATGCCTAAACCCCTAAACTCAGGTTTGAAAGGATTTACCTGGTGAAAATTCTCTGAATTGATTTGCTGGAGAGAGAAGCGTTTTGATAAGGATATGGTGCTGCTCAATCTTTCCCACCTGCTCTTCATTGTCTGCTCTTCATTGTCCTTTTAGGGCTGTTTTCAAAACCTTAAAAGCTCTTAACTGAGTATCTCTAGACACACTCATGGAATTTAGCCGTATGTGTGTTGTCATTCTGTAAAATGCAGTTTCATCTTTTACCACTGCCCACCTATGTAAAACATAAACAATTGTTGTTAAGCTCAATAGAAATGAAACTGCTCCTCATTTAGTTGTTATATATATATTTGAGAGGCTATAATTCAACAACCATGAAGTAAGGGACCGAAGCTACAACTCGTGCAGGTGAGGAGGTATTTTCAGGGGAGAGTGCACAAGCGGCAGCTCTAAGGCTTTCGAGCTCTTCCGAGATCAAACCGCCATCATTATAAATATAGCTCATTATAAGAAGATCAAATATGGTCTTCTTCACTATTACAAAGCTAAAAAGTCATAAAATGTTTGGCAATTGATTCACTTTCATCCCTCAAACACCTAGTCTTCACTACTAAAACTTAGTCAGTAATTGTGGCGGTATTGGTTTGTAAATTGTATTTTAGAATCAGTAAGGAATATGATATGGCTTGCCGAAGTCCAACTAAACACTTTTAAAATCATGGTTTATTAGTTTGCAAGAAACTTGCTTGATGTAACAAATGAAGAATGTAAAAAATAACTTGGTCAGCCCTAACTTAGACAATAAATTACTTTGCAGAACATAGGTAAAACAGACTAATTTCTTCAGGTAATTATCATACTAATTACTATAAGACTAAATATCTTTGTGTTTGATGGAGTAGATCATGAGCCATGACCTCTCTTTATCTTTGTGTTCCTATAATACAAAGTATATATAATAAGGGTTATTATATGATACACTGGCGGTGTAAATTTTGGACTCCACAAGCGGCTTGTGGAGTTGACACATGTCCATTTTTTGAATTAATTAAGTTTTAAATATTTCAATCTAGTCCCTAAGGGACACATGTCACCCTTCAGGACCCGCTTGTATAGTTTTCTAAACTCCACCGCCGGTGTATTGTATAATTTGCCATATAATAAATACTAATAGGTGCAGCTTTTGATCAACAGACAGTTGATCTCATTCTTCAAATTATTTTGGCACCATTTTCCTCTAACACTAATTTGTTCAGACGTTCTATTAATATATCGAAATCATCTTGGCTTCGGATTAGACTGAGTCGAACATAATGATCTTCTGCACCAAAAGCATTCCCTGCACGGCCGGTGATTTTAGCTGCCTGAAGAACTGCATAACAATCTTTATCTTCTTCTCTCTCACATTTCACCCATGCATATGCTGCCATAATCATAGATAAACTAAGTTTGTTAAAATCATAAATCCTTTTATTTAGAGGCATTTTGTTATGTATGGTTGCAGAGCAATGGTAAGAAAAGAGATGTAGTTATATATTTGAAATGTTCATCATGTCAGGGTTGAATGTCTTGGAGATAACTGCTCTTGGGCAAGAAGAGAGGTCTTCTCTTTTGAACTAAATAATGGATTAACTCCCTGATTATGCATACCTTTCCACCACCAGCAGAATTAATAAAGATAAAAGTTGTAAAGATAGGTACAAATAAGATTCTAAATGTTATAGAATCGTGAAAAAAACACAATTAAGTTTGAAGATCCAAAGCTAATAAGAAAATAGTAGTAAATTTCTGCAGGAGTGAATTGATCTGTTGATTATTTGTTACTTCCAAAATCCAATGCTATGCACAACCAATACTTTAGTTGACTACACTGAATGGCCAGCATAACATTAAACATGTAGGAAACACTGGAGAGTAGCTATGGGTAGGTCTAAAGTGAGGATTGAAAGGATTTACCTGGTGAAAATTCTCTGACTTTATTGTAAAAAATGCAGTATTCTGGATTGATTTTCTGCAGAGAGAAGCGTTTCGACAAGGATATGACGCTGCTCAATATTTCCCACCTAGTCTTCATTGTCTGGGAGGCAAAGTCAAAGAGTTCCCTTCCTTCCCCTTTTAAGGCTGTTTTCAAAAGCTTAAAAGCTCTTAATTGAGTGTCTCTAGAAACCCCCATGGAATTTATCTGCATGTGTATTATCATTTTATTAAAGACAGTCTCATCTTTTACTACAGCCCACCTGTGTAAAACACAAACAGCTCTTATAAGCTTGCTTTTGTTAAGCTCAATAGAATTGAAACTGCTCACATTTAGTTGCCAAGCTAGTTATATTTTGGGAGGATATAATTCAACAACCATGCATGAAGGGACCTTTTTCATCAAAGTGGTTAACAAGGCAGATATAGACTTATAATCATAACACTATTAAATTAGAATGGTAAATTTACTATATAGAGAAGTGGTCAGACTTTTTACCCAAATCTGCTGCCAGCATGACCAGTAAGCTTGGAAAGTGTAAATACCATCAAATCTTCATCTGCCTGAGCAGTAATTGGTGTAAAATGAGGCCAGTAATATGCGCGATCATAAATTGTTTTGACATTAGGACCCTGAAGAAGTGCTTTGTTTAATCTTCCATCCGGATTGTTTGGTGCAGTTACAAACTCAATTGTATATGCCCTGCTATCTGATTTGTTCCTCCATGTATAAGGATCTCCTTGAAACTTGAATTTTTCCGAATTGAAATATTCTTCTTGTTGTTGGTAGAGCTGTCAAAAATTCAATTTGGAATAAAATCGATGACTACAAGAATCAAAGTATAGACATGTGGGAAAATTACAAGACAGGTACTAGAACAGACAGCGTAGTACGGGACTGAAGCTACAATTCCTGCAGGTGAGGAGGAATTTTCAGGGGAGAGTGCATAAGCTGCAGCATTAATGACTTGGGTTGAACCTGCCCCAAAAATTATATATCTGTTTTCTGTTACTGCATTCCCTACAACTGCGTGTAGCTTGCGGATGAGACTTTCTAGCTCCTTTGATATGAAACCGTTATTGTTATAACTATAGCTCATACGGTGCCACCCTGCTACTACCAGTGCACTACTAGCTGCATGCTGCGTCCAGAAAGGTTCCAAAAATAATGGATCCCCGCTGTGTCAATGTAAGCGAAGATCAGTGAGGAAGACATAATGGATAAGACTACCATTTTGGAAATGTTCAGATGATATACATGATGATGACACTAGTTATTTTATATTATCATCATCTTAATGCATATTATTTAATGTCATTGTGGACGATAAACATAGTCCACTGGATGCAACTGCAGATTACATACCTTAAGAGAAGTTCCAGAGGAATGCTAGCTAGAACATAGTTCAAAACAGAGACATATGTATTATGCAGTAAAATATATATAGAGGACATTTTGCACAAATACTGAATTTAAATGATAAAACCTTAATTCCTAGAGAAGATAAAATCAAATCTAAATAAATTAAGAAGTGCGCTGCAACTCAAATATGCACAAGAAGTTCCTTCAATGTTGATTTTTACCTTTAAATATTGAATGGTGATCATATATGTTATATAAGAAGACTGTTTGAAACTTTCCTACAGACTATATTAAGAGAGATTTTTTGTCCCCTGCAGACTAAAATTGTAGTGATTCAATGACTGGAAGTAATGTTCTGATTATGGCTAATGTCTTGAATATCTTGTCAACTAATCTACCATCTGTGGTGTGGCTGGAGAATCCCTTCTAATCTCAGAATTTCAACCAAAACTGAAAAAGAAAAAAAAAAAGGAATACATGGGATGGGATTTTATCATTTTGTCAATGATGGCAATTCATAATAGGGATAGGAAACAAGCAGAACAGGTCAACAAGCACCAATAAAGCCATCATGACTCATGAGACCAACCTTGCTAGCTAGTAGCTACTATACTTTTGTAAAGAATGATCTGAATCCAGACAAGGGCCAGACACAGAATGATAACTATAATTATAAACACTCAAATTAATCTGTTGAATTACTCTTCTTCGTATTTTAGATGTCTTTATGAATCAAATATGAGTCATCTCATCAAAGCTTATAACAAAATGGAAAGACAAAAGACTTTATGAAATCAAGTTCAAGTTGTGGCATAGAGGGTACCCATTAGCATCTGCTATGCAGTCAGTCAAGAAGTGAGAGCAGTCAGGGCCTGAATAGCATGAGTTGCATTCACAAATCGGTTCAGTATTTTCATCATCAACCAAGCCATCCAAGTAAACTCTTCCATGGCCGGAACACGAAACAGCTGCTATAGCTTCTGCTTCTGCTGCAGCTCCCGAGCTCCAACTTATGTCCCATTGACCACTCAGATAAATATTGGTAACAAGCAACAGATTAAGAATCACAGAAGATAAAACCAGACTCGCCTGCACATACTTGGAGTTAAATCCACTCTTGACCATGTTTTATTTTCTCCTTTTTGAGGCACCCACTAAGTGAAGGAACCTCCTTTTTAGAATCAAAGTGAAAAAGAAACAGGGTAATTAGTGTTATAACATGTTGCAGGTGGAATCTAGAGATGCAGACAATGACAATTGAATGGAAAAAGTGGAAAATGATTGGCTAGATTAATGCAAACAAATTGCTATATTACATGTTCAAGGAAAGCTTGTTGTCAAAACTTATAAAGTGTTTTTTAAGGGTAAAATTTAAGAGGTAAATAATAGGCAAGGCAATGAATTTAATAAGGTTAGAAGCTTGCTTTGGGAACTTACAAAATACTATTTTATTCCATATTTTATCAACACTACTAATATTTTGATTTCATATAATTTCATAAAGATGTGACCTGCAAAATGTTTGTGGCACCATGTCATTGTCTAAATAAATGAATATTCGAGAATCTGATTGTAGCTCGGCCAAAAAAAAAGGGGGAATCTGATTGTAGCTTTGGTTTGGTAAGAAAAAGATAAGACAAAAGGAAAAAATGAGGTACTACTATTGGCACCAATAGCCTACTTATTTTTGTGTTGGCATTGTCAACTTTTTCCTACAAAATCAGTATCATTCTTCTCATGCTCCGTTAAATATAATAATAGCTCCTAACCTTATATTAAATAAGAAATTAAGCCCCTCAATTTTTATTTCAATCAAATAAACCTTTGAATTTCTTGCCTATGTTACGGTTTAAATTGATGAGATTTCGTAGTAGAGTACTTGGTTCTTAATTTCAGATTTTCAGTGATTAGGGTTCGATCCTACCAACCTCAAATATATATCTATATTTATATACTATATAAGTCTAAACTTCAAAACCATGGATCTGAATTATCTAAAATAACCTTTTTAATTCTAAAAGTTTAGTATTCATTTAAAGGGTAAACATGTATTTTTATTAATCTCTTATAATATACCTAATCCTTTTTTAAAAAATCCTAAAAAAAATCCTCCTAATCCTTTTTTAAAAAATCCTAAAAAAAAAATCCTTTTACAATATCCTTTTACAATTCTAAACGTTACGATTTAGGGTGAAGCTCTATCCATCAATTCGAACATCACTAATTAGCAAGCTTTTCCCAAAGCAATTTACGATAGTTGACGGTGCCACGGTGGCATGGCGCATCTTCGCTATTGAAATTCCAACAATTTCGAATTCCCATAGTTAGCAATTTCGCATCTTCCCATAGTTAGCAATTTGCATCTTCTAGAAGTCATGAATGACTTGGTCAAGGGAAACACCATCGCTCTCATGATTTTTACGATAATTGAAGGTGGCATGGCGCATCTTCGCTGTTGAAATTCCAACAATTTCCAATTCCCATAGTTAGAAATTTGCATCTTCTAGAAGTCATGAATGACCTGGTCAAGGGAAACACCATCGCTCTCATGATTGAATAATAGTATTCAAGTAGCCAAAAATTGAGCTAAAACAAGAACTGATAATCCACCTGTATTTGTTACGAAACAGAGACCATGAATCATGAATTTTCATTAATTCCCATTTTTCCCTCTTTCTGTTGTTGAAGAGATGTTTGCTAAAATATCAGGAGCTTTTTCAGTGATTTTTAGGATAATAAAAGTTTCTGATCAAAATGGGTTTATGATGAACTTCACCTACAGTTTGATTGTTACTATTGCTAATGGCAAAACTTTTTGCTTCAAAATTCCATTTTTTTGTTGTGTGGATAGTTGTGATAGTATTATGAAGAATAGGAAGAAGACTTAGAATATGATGATATTTAGGGTTAATCTCACGCTAAGGCAATATTGCTGCACTTGGTGCTCCATATGAAGGTTTCCCTTAAGCATTTTCATTTTGATGGAAACATGATCAAACCCGTGCCCGTTGATATTGTTACCGACTTATCAGCAAAGTGGCTATTGCTTTGTTTCTAACCCCATCTTTAATTTTTCTTGAAGAATATACTACTAATCTGTTTCTTGGTAGACTTTAAATATATGAAGAAGATTTTTATTATCATATTATTATAATCAAGATGATGTTTGTAATATTTATGGAGTAATTATTCCCAGCCTACAATAATATGAGGAAAAGGTCGCCTTAAGTCTAGCCTTCCAGCAGAAGAACTCGACCCTTCTCCTTCATTGGCCAATCCTTTTACCTCATAAGTTTGCAATTGTTGTGGTAAATCAGAAACTTTGGTTATAATTCTTCTTTTAATATGATGATATATTATTACATTCAATTCTTTTTTTTTCTTCGATTAGGTCAACAAACACATGGCGAGCGATAATATGATCAATAAAAAGAGGCTTCCAACGAACAATGGTATAATTTATTTATTAGACATATTAATTTTTAAACAACTAAATGTATTCAAATTTTGTTTGCAGATGAGAGAAAAATTCAACATTCATTTGGAAGAACAAATACATACATTCAAGCAAGCAGACTAAATATAGCTGATTGTTCTAAGGAAAAACGTAGACGGAAAAGTGATTGGTTATGCATAGCTTTATCCACTACATACGAGAAGCAAGGTATAAATTGTTTATAAAGTCACTTCAACAGTATTAGTCATTAAAAAAATCATGTTTAAAATTCATTAAGTTCTACTAACTTTAACTGATATTAATTTCTTTAATTTTTTCAGGAGAAACATTGTATGCTCCTTCTATTTCTGAAGTAAATATTTTGAAAGAGTTACCATGCTGCAAATTTTGTGGTGCAAGAAAGTTTGAATACGAAACACCCTCATTTTGCTGTCAGAATGGTAAAGTCAAATTAGCTACCACTACTATTCCAGATCAGTTATATCAGCTTTATACTTCTGAAAGTATGGATGCTATTGAATTTCAGAAGAATATCAGATCATACAACAATATGTTCACATTCACATCTTTTGGAGTTAGATTGGATCATGAACTTACATCTTCAAGAAAAGGTGTCTTCACCTTTAGAGTTCAAGGAAATATTTACCTTAATCTTCCATCATTGGTTCCAAAAGAAAATAATGCACATTATTTTCAATTATATTTCTTTGATACTTATAATGAGCTCCAAAATAGGATGAAATCACAGCCTAATCCAAATTTAAGTGCAGAAGTTGTGAAGATACTGATGAAAATTATGGAAAAAAATCCTTATGCAAAAGTCTTGCAGGGATTGAAAGACCTCCATTCTTTTGATGAGTTTCAACTTCATATCGCGTTGAATCCTAATTTGGATCAACGAGTTTATAATCGTCCAGCATCTGATTAGGTTGCTGCTATATGGGTTGAAGGAAATAATTCAAATATTCCATTTGAAAGGAATATCACAGTTCATACTCATTCAGGTGAACAAGATAGAGTTATGCACTATTATGGATGTTATGATCCTTTACAATATCCATTACTCTTTCCAAATAGCGAGGTTGGTTGGCATCAGAATATCAAGCAAATCACTGCAAATAATAGTACTGCTTACGAAAAAAGGACAAATACACCATCTTTCAATTCAGCTGAGGAAATTTTTGAAGCAGAAAGTAGAGGTAAGTTAAGTTTCTTTCTTATCTTTTGTAAAGTTTATATTTATTTAATTCTAACAATATTTTATTTTTTGAATATTCAGAAATTAATGCTGAAACAAATAAAAATGTTTAATTCTAACAATATTTTATTTTTTGAATATTCAGAAATTAATGCTGAAACAAATAAAAATGTTTCGATGAGATAGTATTATTGTTTCAAATTCCAAATTAGAGAAGAGAATACAATACCTTTGTATCTTTTGGCTGGACGATTGTTACAACAATTTAGTATAGACGTCTACATAAAGATTGAAACAACAAGACTTGAATATCATATGAAAGATCAACAACAATCATTAATTCGATCTGAGCATTATCAAGGAATTTTAGATTGTGTAACTGCTGGAGAAACAACAATTGGAAATCAAATTGGAAGAAGGATAATTCTTCCTGCAAGTTTTATTGGTGGTCCTAGAGACATGCGCCGTAGATACTATGATGCAATGAGCTTGGTACAACGATTCGGGAAACCAAATCTCTTTATAACTATGACATGCAATCCAGAATGGACAGAAATAACTAAAGAGTTCAAAAAAGGTAAAACTCACTTTTCATTAAATTAACTTTTCTTATAAATTTAGTTATGGAACTTATATATAATTATAATATTTTAATAATTCAACCAATATGAAAGTTACATGGAGCATAAGGCATATCTAAATTTGCCTTGATTTGTAGTAGATACAACATAGTCATACATTTGATAATAGATGGATTGCGCCATATAATCCTTATTTATTGACAAGATATAATTGTCACATCAATGAGGAGATATGCTCAGGGGTTAAAGCAGTCAAGTACATATATATGAAGGACACGACAAAGTTTCTGTTTACATTGCAGAAGGTGATGGAGATAATACGATTGATGAAATAAAGCAATTTCAAGATGCAAGATGGGTATGTCCTCATGAAGCTATGTGGCGAATATACCAATTTGAATTGAATGAGATGTTTTATCCAGTAATGAATTTGCAGTTGCATCTCCCTAATGATCAGTTGATTTATTACAAAGAAAACCAAAACTTGCAGAATTTTACATATTGGAAAAATGTCGACAAAACCATGCTGACCGAATATTTTTCAAAATGTGCCAATGATAGCATTGCAAGACAATATTTGTATGCTTAATTTCCTGAGCATTATGTGTGGGGGAAAATGCAAAAAAAAAAGGTTAGAGAGGAAAAATGATAGAACCGTAATTGGTCGCATTAACAGTGCAAATCCAAAGGAAGGTGAAAGGTTTTATCTAAGACTTCTGTTGAATCATGTTAGAGGGCCTACTTCTTTTGAAGATTTATTGACAGTTGATGGGAAGAAATATATTTCATTTAAGGAAGCAACTGAAAAAAGAGGCCTCTTGGAATCAGATGCAAGTATCCTAGAGTGTTTGACTGAAGCAACAACATATCAAATGTTAGTAGCTCTTTTAAAATTATTTGCTATAATATTGTACAACTGTCATCCTCAAAATGTCAGAAAGCTATGGGATAAATTTTTTTGAAGCAATGTCTGAAGATATCAAAAGTGAATATACTGCAGTCAGCATAATAGAATTCAAAACATTAGCAAGCATCAATTTCTTTTTAGAAGGTATGTATGAATATCATCTTTTCAAAACAAAATTTTGATTTTAAATTCTGAATAATATATTTTTATTACTGATATATATATTTTTTGGATTTTTTAAGGTATGGGGAAAAAGACCATCTCTAATTATGATCTACCTTCTTTACATCTTGATTCTATTGAAGATGAAGGAAATGATTGTCGAGAAATAATGGAGGAAATTTTAATAACAATTCCTCAGGAAGATTATGATGCTCATACAAAATTAGATCCTGAACAACATGAAACATTTAATATTATCATGGAAAGAGTCAACTCTGGAAAAGGTGGTGCTTTTTTTATTGATGGTCCAGGCGGAACAGGTAAAACATTCCTTTATCGTGCCATACTTGCGCAAGTACGATCAACAAATAGGATAGCAATTGCTACAGTAACATCTGGAGTAGCAGCTGCAATACTGCCTGGTGGTAGAACAACACATTCTCGATTTGCTCTACCACTGAATCCTGATGACACAGATTTTTGTGGTTTCTCAAACCAAGATTGAACTGCTAAATTATTGCAAAAGGCGACATTGATCATATGGGATGAAGCACCTATGGCAAAAAGATTTGCCATTGAAACAGTTGATCGCAGCTTAAAAGATATCATGGATAGCTCAGACATTTTTGGAGGAAAAGTTATTGTTCTTGGAGGAGATTTCCGTCAAGTCTTACCAGTTGTTCCTCATGGTACAAGAGCAGAGATGGTTAATACAAGTTTGGCAAAATCATATTTGTGGAAACAGATTGAAAAACTTAAGCTATCAAGGAATATGAGAGAAAAATTAAATGATGGATTCAGTGATTTTTTACTTCGAGTAGGAGATGGTGTTGAACCTACTATAAATGATGATTTAATTCTTCTTCCAAAGGAAATTGTGATTCCATACAAAAATGATGAAATCTCAGACAAAGAATTGATTGAAAGTATCTTTTCTTCTCTGCAACAAAATGCTAGATCTTCAGAATACATGATGGAACATGCAATACTTGCAACAAAGAATGAATATATGGAAGAACTCAATGCAAAGATGATAAAACTATTCCCAGGTACAAATATAATCTAATGTATTATAAATATTTACAATTTTTAGTTATATATAATTAATTATTTCATGTTCTTATTGTTCTTCACTGAATTTAAGGTACAAGTACAACATTTTATAGCTTTGACTCCGCGGAAGATGGGAATACGAATTCATACGAATAGGAATTTCTGAACCAATTATCAACAAATGGATTTCCGCATCATAAATTGGAACTCAAAGTAAATTGTCCAATTATATTGTTGAGAAATTTGAATCCTTCACTCGGATTGTGCAATGGAACAAGAATGGTCTGTAAAGGATTTGAAAAGAATGTAATTCATTCAGAGATTACAACTGGGCTACATAAAGGTGAGCAAGTTCTTCTTCCAAGGATTCCTCTTCAACCATCAGATGATAAGGAGTAAAATATGACAAATATTAGAGTAAAGCAAGAAAAAGAGGGATACGGTACCTCCATCCTGAAGAAGAGAAACTTGCCCGTAGGGAAGAGGTTGAAGTTAGGGAGCTTAAGATTCTTAAAAGAAGAATAGAAAAAAGTAGAGAAGAAGGAGAGCGTCATTGAAGATGGTGATAAGGTGGAAGATGAAGGAAGTTGGTGTAATTTAAGAGTTGCTTTATTGGTGGCGCACAATAGCTGCATCCATAAGCTATTACTGTGGATAGATTCATAATTTTCTTTGCATTTTTTCCCCTATTTAGCTTAGCTAGGTAGGACAGGCTTTATGACTTGGGTTATCTGTGTTGCCTTATCTGGTTTATTGTTTCTTTTACTAATGCTTTTGGGTTTATATTCAGCGCTGACTGATTTTAAATGTTAAATTTATAAACATGTGTTTCATTTAAAAACCAACTCTTATTTTTTTTTTGCCAGAAACCAACTCTTAGTTCAAGTTACAAATAATTAAACATTTAAACCCATAGTAAATGTACATTCCATAATTGATAATTTATGAATGATGTATTATACTTTTTCCTTTTTTTTAATACTCCATATACTTTTGAGAGAGTTTGGAATTCATTAGAATGTTAATTTTTGATAATTTAATATGGTGAAATTGCTTTTAGCCTTTTACTACTTTATTCCATTTTCCTTTACTTTTTGCATTTTCCATAGATTGCTGCTGCAGGGCTTTGATTATGATGACACTTTAAAGCCAAATTGAAAATAAGATGTGTGATCCAAAGAATTTAAATAGATGTGTGATCCATGAATCTAAACAATTATGGGTTGCCAAAAAAAACTATAATTATTATCTAATTTGTCACAATGAGGTAAGGTATAGCTTTTTGTATCAATTTAAGAGTCATTAAATTCATGATATAAATAGCAAATTCTTACAAATTCCTACTGGTATTTTGTGACAATTTCAATTAAGTTTCATGAAAATCAATAATAGAAATAATTATTTTAATTACTATGTTTTTTAAATAGCTAACATACGTGCAATGCACGTGCCAATACTAGTATATATATATATATATATATATATAAACAAATTTTCGGGTTGATTAAACTATTATAGTAAAGTTTATTCACATGATCGATTTTAGTGATATCGAGGGATTGATTGTACATTAATCACAGTAGAGTGTTGCTATATGACGGTCCTCCATGACATGTTGTTACACGATTGATCCAGCAGATTGGTCCCATCACTATTTAAGTGGGATTTTGCTACAAAACATGAGATGACCCCACATGAAACATCATGTGGGACAAAATTCTGGTCAATTTTTCTGGATGTTTAGAATTTTCAATCACAGTATAAGGGCTTAACCACTACAAATAATTTATTCCCTGTTTTAAATAAGTTCACAGCCTTAATTTCTGTACATTTTTTTTTAAGAAAACCAAAAATAGTCCCGCTTTCTTTTCCCTTTCTGATTTTTTTTTCTTTTGAAACCTATATATACAGAGAAAAGTATTACTACTAACTTGAACAAAATCTCTTCTAACAATGCTTCATTAATTTTCTTTCATTGACAGTTATCAGTGTGTACCTTGGTGATTAAGTTAAAACTGATAATAAAATAAATAAATAAAACACTTTTAATTAATGAATAAAAAACTGTTCCAGAGGACGAACCGGTTAGGCTACCAGTACGCAGTTCAAACGTCGGGACGATCGGTGCAAGAAATATTTTTGAAAAAAATAGATTTTGGTATAACATTAATATATTATATAATGAAATAATCATTAAATAACACTTTGGTTGAGTGATTAAGTCATTTGACTCATTCAAAGTGTGTTGGGTTCAGTTCTTACTATCGGCAATTGTTTTTTTTTATAATATTTCAAAATTTCAAAAAGTTGACTATGGTCAAGCCGGTTCGGTTGTCCTGCTTGAACCACGGTCAAACCAGGTCAACGCTGGATAATTGACTAGGCGGTATTCGGTGTATCTCGGTATCAGACTGATCACCGCTTCTCGATTGAACCGACTGGTACAGTCTGGTTTTTTATTCACTCCTTTTAACAAATAGGAAATTAAAAACCAAATCCAGTGTAATTAGAAATTGCTTAAATCACCACTATAAGCAATAATATTGTAGTTATATAGAGTACTTCATTACAGTAAATATATATATATATATATATATATATATATTTGAGTGAGTACATTGAAATCTCATTACAATCTGAATAAATCTCTATATTCTTACAAATCTAAATGAGAAATCAATTCAAACTAAGAAAACTATCATAAATAAACCATCTATCTACTAAATACACAAATGAACAAATTAAACTCATATCCTGTGAGGCTTGAACCCAGGACCTCACGGTCCAGGCACAGTGCACCTACCAATTGAACTAACAACCCGAGTGCATAACAATAAATATTACACGTTTGAATTATTGAGTATTTAATATGTACCCACATGAATATGATCAGGTCAAATGGAGATGGCCCTTTAGTATACATACAAACTCTAAAAGATCAATAATATGATGAGACTGATCAAGGTCAATGGTTTGGTTTCTATAATACAAAGTTGTAACATGTGAAGCTTTTGATCATCAATAAACTTGTTGATGTCATTGTTCACATTATTTTGGCACCATTTTCCTCTGACAGTAACTTGTTCAAACGTTCTATTAATATATCGAAATCATCCTACTTTTGGAGTAGGCTGAATCGAACATACCGATCTTTTGTACCAAAAGCATTTCCTGTAGCGCCAGTGATTTTAGCTACTTGGAGAACTTTATAACAAGCTTTATCTTCTTCTCTCTCATATTTCACCCATGCATATGATGCCATATAATCATATATATGGTTGTTAAAATCAAGTATTTTCTTACTTAAAGACTTTCCTATACCATAGTTGCAGAAAGAAAGGGATGCGATTACATAGTATTTGCAAGTTTTATCATGTGAAGGTTTTATATATTTGCAGTTATAGATGGTCTGCTCCACTTTGACAAAGCTAAATGATCTACAATCTTGAAGCAACAGATTCAAGTTTTAAGACATGAAGCTAATAAGAAAGTCAAGTTTTAAAGGATTGATCAATTCATGAATTGATTTTTTTTTCTCTTGTTGGGTCTGTCCATTATTGGGATTGGGGTAAATTTCTCCCAACAATAGTTTTCTAATTCACAAGGCTCGAACTTGAGATCTTGTTTAAGGGGAATAAGTGTGGAACCACTTACCTACCAACCAATTATTGATAGGAGTTATAAATTGATTCCTTGATGGTTTGTTGTTCAATCAGATTTTGAAAATCCAATTGCCTCTGTTTGTATTAACAACTAATTCAATTTACTACACTGAATGGCCAACTAAACATTCAATAGCATGTATGCAACAATGGAGATTATATAAGCCTAATAAAGTGAGGTTTACCTGGTAAAACTTCTCTGACTTTATTGTAAAAAGTGCAGTATTGAGGGTCGATTGACAAGGATATGATGTTGCTCAACTCTCCCACCTGCTCTTCATTTTTTGGTAGCCAAAGTCAAATAGTTCCCTCCCTTCTAATGCTACTTTCAAAAGCTTAAAAGCTTTTAACTAAGTATCTCTAGAAATCCCCATGGAATTTATTTGCATGTGTGATCAGACCAAAATTAGGCATCTTTTTATGGTCATTTTCATATGCTTTTTAAGGCTTTTATGCTTGATTATGCCTTATATTGAGGATCGATTGACAAGGATATGATGTTGCTCAACTCTTTCACCTGCTCTTCATTTTTTGGTAGCCAAAGTCAAATAGTTCCCTCCCTTCTAACGCTACTTTCAGAAGCTTAAAAGCTCTTAACTAAGTATCTCTAGAAATCCCCATGGAATTTATTTGCATGTGTGATCAGACCAAAATTATGCATCTTTTTATGGTCATTTTCATATGCTTTTTAGGGATTTTATGCTTGATTATGCCTTATATTGGTTATATTTGTGTTCATAGGTGTTGACAAGAAGAAAAGTGCAAAATCATCAATTTTGTGCCTTTGTGGAACCTTTTTGGATGATTTATGACACAAATATTTTCCAAGGATGTTTTGGATGAAGAATGGAGCTATCATATTCGTGATTGGAGAATTTGAAGAGTCAATTTTATGCTTATCAAGCTCATAAAGTTGATTGCTTAGAGTTTTCAAGGCAAAGGAGCAAAGACGAGTTCAAAGCAAGAAGACATGTTCAAGTGCTAAGCTAGGACACAGCTCACCTGGGTGATCAGACGAACCACATGGGTCCTCAGACAAACCATGTGGGCACCCAGGTAGAGTCGGGACACTATCCAGCTAGGTCTTCAGACAGACCACATGGGTGCTCAAGGCAACGCTGAGCCAGGACACAGCTCACCTGGGTGATCAGACGAACAACATGGGTCCTCAGACAAACCATGTGGGCACCCAAGTAGAGTTGGGACACTACCCAGCTAGGTCTTCAGACACACCACATAGGTGCTCAAGGCAACCATGTGGGCGCCTAGGAGGAGTCGGGGCTTTGTCCGCGCGCTCAAGTTCAGCAACTCATGTCACTTCCTCTTGAACCCTCTTCAATACTTTCCAGATTTGGCGACAGTTCGGGAAAACAGCCATAACTTTTGATCCAGAGCTCCAAATCAGGTGTATGAATATGTGTTGGAAAGCTAACTTCGAGAGCTACAAATTTGGTGTTTAGGTCGAAGCCCAGATTTGACATTTTCATAGACGAAAATGCCCCTGAAGTCAGCGGACAGAATCTGTCTTGGGCCAAATTGCGATTTTGATCAAGTTGAGCCCATGAATCCTATTTGGATCAGCTTGAAGATATGGAGGAGAGCCCAGAATGTCCTTAGGGTTAGTTTAAGTCATCTAGAACTCTAAATTAAACCCTAGGCCATCCCCTATATATACCTATCTTTCCTAGAACCCTAGCTATACACCCTAACAATACAACACTTACAATACAACTTAGGGTTTCCGATTTGGCAAGGAGGCAGCCACCCCTTCCCTTTTCTTCTTTTATTTTGTAAGTTTTTCCAGCCTCTCATGGATTGGATGAGTAGCTAAACTCTTATACTTCTTTTCCTTAGGTATTTTTGATCAATAAATCTTTGGTGAGACTTTTGTTCTTAATAATTTGATTTTTCTATTTGAATATGTTTCTTATCCCTGTACTTCATCTTAAGTGTTCATGTTTTGATAGATTTGGGTGATCAAATTATCTTGATAAGTATGAATGCTACTGTTAGATTCAAGTTAGCTTGAGTCAAGCTAATATTGGTCCAAGTGACAGTTGTAATTCTAAGAGTCCTAGGTTCAATGGGATTATCAAACCTTGTTGAAATTTATAGGCCGAGATGGAAATAGATGTAGATGAGTTTAGTTTTGATTTATCATGCATGCGGAAAAGTAAATCTTAATGCTTGTTCTATGATTCTTCACAGGGTGATGCTTGATTAGAAACAATAGAAATTAGTTTTATCGAGATGCATACTAACTTTTATTAGCATGTTGGAGTGTTGAGTATTCCGCTCCTATACCAATTATTCAAATGGAGTTGTTTAAGATATTAAGAGGATTACTTTGTTCCAATGAAAAAAATTGATGTCTACGTCTTAGGCTATATATCATTTTGAAATAATTTATGATGCTTAATTGATTGCAATTTAATTCAAATTCATGTTTTGTGTCTATGATCAATGATTTACTTGATCAAAATAATTACCTAAAGGAGAAGAAGTATGTTTTTAATCAATTGTTTTTCTTAAATTATTTTCTAGATCTTAAGTTAAGTTTTCTTTTATTGTTTTCTAGTTTAAATCAGTTATTTTGAAAATCAATAAAAATCCCTTTGGTAAGATTTTCTTTAGTATAATTTGGCTTTAATTTGTTTCCACCTTCTATGTGGATTCGATCCCTACTTGCCCTAACTAGTAGTTATCGATTTGTGGGGATTTATCTTGTGATTAATCAACGACTGATCACAATTTTGGCGCCGTTGCCGGGGAAGGAAGGAAGCAACAAGAAGATTGAAGACAAATTACTAACTAAGAATTTCTTACCTTTATCTTTTTCATTTTCGTTATTTTTCTTTTTATTTTTGTTTTTGTTTATTTTGATTTGTTTTTCTTTGGTACTTTTAATTGTTGAATTTTCGTTTGTGTTTTTTCTAGGAGTTGTATGCCGAATACAAGGAGTAGTGGTACTAAAGACTTAGAATTCAATCTTGAGCCTGAACGTGCACTCTTTACACTAATGAGGGAGAATTTGACTCGCGAACAAGGAGGAGATTCGTCAACGCCAATTTCTCAATCTAACTCTCCACGTTCCACCACTTCTTCTTCAAGTTTAGAACCACAATCCCCAAGGGAAAACATGGGCGAAGAAAACAACAATAGGACTTTGAGGGAACTTGCTGCCCCAAATGTGGCTACACAACGCTTAGCAATTCAGTATCCAACCAATGAAGAAAATTTTGAGATCAAGTCTGGATTTATTCAGTTATTGCAAAAATTTCATGGTATGCCTGGAGAAGATCCACATCGACATCTCATTGATTTTCAGATTGTTTGTTCATCCATGAAAATGCAAGGTATTTCATAAGAGCAATTCAAACTTAGAACTTTTCCTTTTACCCTTACGGATCGTGTAAAAAATTGGTTGTACTACATGCCTAGTGGTTCAATCACTTCTTGGACGAGTCTTAAGAAGTTATTTTTGGAAAAATTCTTTCCTGCTCATAAAGTATCAAGCATTCGAAAGGAGATAAGTGGAATTAAGCAATCCCAAAGCGAGACAATGTATGAGTTTTGGGAACGTTTCAAGAGATTATGCTCAAGTTATCCAAATCATCAAATCCTTGAACAATTGCTAATTCAGTACTTCTATGAAGGTTTACTCCCATTTGATAGATCTTCCATAGACTCTGCAAGTGGAGGGGCTTTCATCGGCAAAACTCCCACCAATGCTTGGACTTTGATCGAAAACATGGCTACAAACACACAACAATTTGGTACTCGCGAGAGTTGTGCACAAAGAGATGGAAATATCAGAAGGATCAATGAAGTCTCAACCCATTCCTCTACATTGGAGCAACGTGTTGAAGAGACAAATTAACAAATTGCTTTGCTCACTGATTTGTTCAAATCGAACTTTTCAAGTGTGCCAAAGGTTTGTGGAATTTGTTCATTAGGACATCACACAGATAGGTGCCTTAGTTTGGTCGAAGACAATGTTGAAGAAGTCAATGCTTTAGGAATGCAAGAGGGATTTCAAAGGAAGCAAGAGCCATTTCCAAGAAGCTACAATTCTTATGGGAACCAAGATGCTTACCAAGCATGGCCAAACAATTACCCAAGGTAATCTTCACATTATTCTGAAGGGATGCAACAAATGAAGGAGACCATGGAGATCATAAAGAAGCAAATAGGTCAATTGGCAAGTGATGTGAGTGAGCTCAAAGCACAAAGCCAAAATAAGATCCCATCTCAACCAAAAGTGCCTCCTAAGGAAAATGTGAATGCTATTACCTTGAGAAGTGGAAAGGAGTTGGAAGAACCATATCCAACTAAGCCTACAATGGATGAAGGGACAAGCAAGACCGAAGAAGAATTGCATGTGCTAGTGAAGGAAGTCGAGATTGAAGATGATAAACCCATTATTCTCGAATCTGTCAAGGATAATGAGAAAGCTAAGGAAACTTTTGTTGTCAAGCCCAAATTGGATTCAAAGAAGGAACCTTTTCCAATGAAATTGAAGAGATCAACGAAAGAAGATGATGATCAAGACATCTTGGATATTTTTCGAAAGGTAGAGGTCAACATCCCACTTCTTGATGCAATTCAACAAGTGCCAAGGTATGCAAAGCTTCTTAAGCAATTGTGTACAAACAGAAGATGTTACAAGGTAAGTTAAATGTTGGAGAAACAATTTCTGCTGTTTTGCAAAAACATTTACCTCCTAAATGCAAGGATCCAGGTATATTTTCAATTACATGTTCATTGGAAATAATATCATTGAAAATGCTATGCTTGACTTAGCAGCATCTTTGAGTGTCATGCCTTATTCTTTCTAATAAACTTTAAATATTGGTCCTTTAAAATACACTAATGTTGTTTTTCAATTGGCCGATGGATCTTTGGTACATCCCAAGGGTGTGCTAGAGAATATTTTAATTAAAGTGTAACATTTAATTTTTCCTATTGACATTTTTGTTATGGAAATGGAAGTAGAAATTACAAAGGATCAATGCCCCCTCTTATTTGGAAGACCTTTCCTAAGGATCTCTCACACCAAGATCGATGTTTTTGATGGTTCATTGACAATGGAATTTGATGGTGATGTTATTCATTCTAAAATTTCATCTAATTTATCTTTGAAAACTAATGATTTTGTTTGTGTAGTGCAAAAGTGGGTGAAGAAAGAGTTAGGTGAAACATCTTCAACCATGACAAGAGAGCAAATTTCCAAAGGGAGACAAAGGATTGCAAACTTTCGACAACGCAAAGATGAGAATTTTTTCCAAGCTTGGGAAAGATTCAAGAAACTTTGTGACGATTGCCCTCAACATGCCATACCTCAAGGAATTTTGATCCAATACTTCTATCAAGGATTAGGAGTTGATGATCAAATCCTTGTGGATATCATCAATAACATGCCCTTGTTAGATCACACTTCTAAAGACGCATACGAAGCATTGGAAAGTTTCACTCAAGCAATTGCAAAGCTTGGAGAAAGAGGCGAAATTTCCCCCAACACGCGTGAGGATGTCAACAAGGATATGAAGGAAGCTCAAGAGAAGTTACTCAAATTCGAAGAAGCAATACTTGAACTTTTCAAAGCCATGGGTGACACTCTCAAAATCATCGTGGACCTATTGAAGAAGCACACTCAACGTTCCTTCACACATGGAGAATAAGAGTCCTCGAGGATGTCTAGCCAAAGACAATAAATAAAGGCGCTACTTGGGAGGCAACCCAAGAAACTAGCATCTATTCTTTCTTTTCTTGAATTTTCTTTTTATTAGTTGTAGGTAATTTTGCATTTTCAAATTGAGGAGCATACAAGCAAATGGAGACAAGTGGAGGAAGCAAACGTGAAGATCTTTGCAAGAATAGAGAAGCTTTCTTAACTCCCATTTACTTTAATTTAATATGCCTTGATTGTTGATTAATGCATTATGAGATTGATTGTTTACTCCTTGAATTGAATTGTTTTTCATGCATATCATTGTTTACGTATTATTTCATGTATCTCATACATATAGAATCTTAAGTGATAAGAGTCTAAGGTCATTCTTTGATGGTTATCAAGTGTAAGAGTTTTGGTAAGAGACATGTGTTCTTGGATTGAAGAATTTTTGGGAAGTTTTGCAAAAGTTTGGATGGTAGTAAGAGTTGAAGTTGGAAGTAAGTTTGATAGCAAAAATGCAAGGGGAAGCACAAGAGAGCAAAAACCCGATTTGACATGGGCTCCCAAGCAGTTTGCCTGAGCACCCACCTCGGAAGCCACAGCCCCCAGCTACCAGCACCAGCACTAGAGCCCGACTCTAGCTGGGTACTGAGGTATTTTGTCTAAACCCCCAGCTAGAAAGCCTGAGCACCCAGATGCCGAACACTGAGCTAGGACAGTGCCGAACATCCAAGTGCCCAAACCGAGCTTCACAACTCCCAACAGCCACATCCAAATCTCACACTATAAATACCACCCAACACCCATCTTCAATTCTCCAACACCCATCTCCAACCTAAACCCATTTCATTTTTCTTCTATTACCTTAATTCAAATTTACTCACTAATCTTTAATTTCACTACTTCATCACTTAAAAGTCGTTTCTTTCATCTTTTTATTACCCAAAAACACTTACCCATTAGATTATCCAACACCTTTTCCATCAAATTCATCAAATTTTCAAATTTTCAAGTTTTGGGAAAGTTGTGGATTTCTTTGGATTTTTGTTTGAAGTGATTAGAAAGGAGATTAGAGACTATTTCAGAGTTGATTGAAGAGTTTTTGAGCATTGGAAAGTGCTACATTGGATCTTCAAGAGAGATTTTTCAAGAAACCCTACAAGGTAACCTAATGCCTATCAAGTGTTCGAAGAAATGTCAAGGAGAGTGAGAACAAGAGCTTCAGCGTCCCAAGCCACACCAATTGAAGAGGACAATGCCGCTCATCCATTCCTTAATGTGCCGCCACCAATTTTTGTTGATAATGATTGTCGAGAGTGGTATGGAGCAAGGTATAACAATTTTTTCATCATAGAGAAAGTACTTCCAACCAACATTGATCAAGAGCTTGGAGTTGGTCCCTTGTTTGTCAATAGAGGATGGGAGTCACTTCTACAAGTGGATGGATACTACTACCCCGATTTGGTGAAGCAATTCTTTGCAAATATGAAGAAGGATCGTGAAGGTTATGAGTACACCATCACAACAATGGTCAAAGGTAAGGACATTGTGGTTGATGAGGAATATTTATGTCAATTTCTTGGCTTGAATAATGAGGGTAGTATGTTTTACTTCACTTATATTGATGGAGAACAAAGGACCGCCACCGAGAGTACATGGAAAAGGGATGGTGCTTTGAGAAGATTTAATATTCCTCTTGGTATGGACAACCAAGGTAATAGGGAAGTAAAAGTCAAGTACATGGAACCAAGGGATAGACTTGTGTGTTATTTGCTACATCATAATGTCATTCTAGGAGTGGTAATAAGCATAAGCTTCGCATTGAAGACTTCTATGTTGTGGATAAGCTTTGCCATGGATTAGGCTGTTGTGGTGGAATACAAATGGCTAAGTTGTTGCTCTCAAGGATGTGGGAAGTTGTCAAACCCACCTATGATGATAAGACCTTTGTTTTTCCATTGTTGATTAGCAAGATTTTGATTAATGAAGGAGTTGAAGTCGATGGTGAGTTACGCTTCAACAACGAAGGCAATGTCATCAATGTAAGTTGCTTAAGTCATTTGGGTTTAAAGAGGCGAGTCATTGCCAATCGTGCACATTGGTACAATGTACATCGTAGGGCTTATGAGCAAGGACTTGAACAACCACATATGGGAGGACAACCACCCTTGGAAGTTGACGAAGAAAACTTCCAAGAGCTTCCTATGAGGCAATTCCAACAACTTATGGTTTGAGAGATGAGGCAACTTAAGAGCGAGATGAGAGCTTACATGGAGCAAATGGAGGAA
Organism: Corchorus capsularis; assembly: GCA_001974805.1. NCBI lineage: Eukaryota > Viridiplantae > Streptophyta > Magnoliopsida > Malvales > Malvaceae > Corchorus > Corchorus capsularis. The sequence continues at coordinate 53,156 of AWWV01011202.1, forward strand.
ACCATGTGTGACTACATGGGCCAAAGGAGGCCAAGAAGAGGCCGATAACTCTTATCCTTAAGATGCTATATGTTTTGCATTTTACCTTTTTATGTATTGCATTATATCATGACATTGCATGCATTTTCCTTTATGTTTTTATTTGTATTTGTCTTATGTTTATTTTGGATCTTATGTAAGACTTATGTGTTTAGATGCTATGATTGATAATTTATTTGGATTAATTTGCTAAGATTGAGCTTCTACTTTCTTTGTGAATTAACTCTTACATGTGCTCAATTAATTTTGATTGCCCCACTTATTCTGTTTTGGTTGCTAGTGAATGATTATTTGATTTGTCTAGAATTTTGGGTCTTCTTTATAAGTCAAATTGTCATTTTGCATTTACTTTTTCAAAAATTTCAAAGAGATCATTGAATTTTTTTTGTCAAAATTACTAGCACATAACACATTGAGGACAATGTGTCTTTTAAGTGTGGGGGAGGAATTAGTCTATTTGAAAGATCATATTTTTCTATTTTTCTATCTTATTGACTAGAGATAAATTTTTCAAAATTTTTGAAGAAAATTGAAATTGATTTTGTATTTCTAATAAGTTTTGATTTAATTTCCATTAGTATAATCTTGTGTAATACTATTTTAGTTTAAATACATTGAAAATATTTTTCAAATTTTCTTATGTATAATTTCATTCTTCGATTGAGAAGTGTAATTGATAAGGTTTTTCATACCCAAAAATGGTTTGACAAGTGTGTTACTTCTAGAACTTGTGTTGAATCTTGTGTACATTTATGGAAGTATGTCATGGATATGTCAAAGACAAGGTGTGGGGGTATGAAGGGTAGCTAAAATCTTTTTAAAAAGAAGTGTTTTCATGAAAGAGGAGAAGAGATACTTCTGATCTTTCCATAGTTGTCAGTCTTTAAAAAAATTAATAAAAATAAATAAGGTTAGTAACCTTAAAAGAGGATTAGAGGCATGGAATTGCGGAAGTATTGTCCCTCTGAAAAAAAAAAGAGTGTCAGTAACCTCAAAAGAAAAAGGGAGTTAGTAACCCCTAAGTCATGAACACTTCTAAGGTTAGTAACCTTGTTTTCTTAAAAATAAGCCACCCTTTTTAACCCATTCTAATCCATGATGAATATCCATGATATTACTTTTTCTTTGGAGATAGATGTAAATACAAGCTTATGGTAAGTTTCCTTGTCAAAATCATCAAATGTATGTTGATCTTAGAAATTACATTATTGATTGGAGTGGTTTTGTGCATAGTTGATTTGAATCTTATGGTCTTTGTATTTTTACTAACTTATATTGCATTTGATTAGAAAATGTAGATTAAATTCTTAATTTGTTAGAAATACTTTGTTTTCTAAATGATATGTCTAGTCAATACTTTCATAATGTTTGTGGTTATCGTTCTAGTTAAGAAAACCCTCAGGTGACAACACACCTCCTAAGTACCTCTATCAGTCTTAGGTTGAAATGGCTTGCGTCACGAGCTAAGTGCTGCCGTACACCCACGAAAGTGGAATCAATAAGTTGTTTAGTTTAGGACTAACCTTTTTGTTTTCTTAGGATTAACACTAGTTTGCTAGGGACTAATAAAGCTTAAGTGTGGGCGAAGTATGATCAGACCAAAATTAGGCATCTTTTTATGGTCATTTTCATATGCTTTTTAGGGATTTTATGCTTGATTATGCCTTATATTGGTTATATTTGTGTTCATAGGTGTTGACAAGAAGAAAAGTGCAAAATCATCAATTTTGTGCGTTTGTGGAACCTTTTTGGATGATTTATGACACAAATATTTTCCAAGGATGTTTTGGATGAAGAATGGAGCTATCATGTTCGTGATTGAAGAGTTTGAAGAGTCAATTTTATGCTTATCAAGGTCATAAAGTTGATTGCTTAGAGTTTTCAAGGCAAAGGAGAAAAGACGAGTTCAAAGAAAGAAGACATGTTCAAGTGCCGAGCCAGGACACAGCTCACCTGGGTGATCAGACGAACCACATGGGTCCTCAGACAAACCATGTGGGCACCCAGGTAAAGTCGGGACACTACCCAGCTGGGTCTTCAGACAGACCATATGGGTGCTCAAGGCAACCTTGTGGGCGCCCAGGACGAGTCGGAGCCTTTGTCCGTGCGCTCAAGTTCAGTAACTCATGTCACTTCCTCGTGAAGCCTCTTCAATACTTTCCAGATTTGGCGACAGTTCGGGCATTTTCTTCTTTTATTTTGTAAGTTTTTCCAGCCTCTCATGGATTGGAAACCATCCATGAGTAGCTAAACTCTTATACTTCTTTTCCTTAGGTATTTTTGAACAATAAATCTTTGGTGAGACTTTTATTCTTAATAATTTGATTTTTCTGTTTGAATATGTTTCTTATCCCTGTACTTCATCTTATATGTTCATGTTTTGATAGATTTGAGTGATCAACTTATCTTGATAAGTATGAATGCTACTGTTAGAATCAAGTTAGCTTGAGTCAAGCTAATATTGCTCCAAATGACAGTTGTAATTCTAGGAGTCCTAGGTTCAATGGGATTATTAAACCTTGTTGAAATCTATAGGCCGAGATGGAAATAGATGTAGATGAGTTTGGTATTGATTTATCATGCATGCGGAAAAGTAAATCTTAATGCTTGTTATATGATTCTTCACAGGGTGATGCTTGATTAGAAACAATAGAAATTAGTTTTAGCGAGATGCAAACTAACTTTTATTAGCATGTTGGAGTGTTGAGTATTCCACTCCTATACCAATTATTCAAATGGAGTTGTTTAAGATATTAAGAGGATTACTTTGTTCCAATGAAAATTGATGTCTACGTCTTAGGCTATATATCGATTTGGAATAATTTATGATGCTTAATTGATTGCATTTTAAGTCAAATTCATGTTTTGTGTCTGTGATCCATGATTTACTTGATCACAGTAATTACCTAAAGGAGAAGAAGTATGTTTTTAATCAATTGTTTTTCTTAAATTATTTTCTAGATCTTAAGTTAAGTTTTCTTTTATTGTTTTTTAGTTTAAATTAGTTATTTTGAAAATCCATAAAAATCCCTTTGGTAAGATTTTCTTTAGTATAATTTGGCATTGATTTGCTTCCACCTTCTCTGTGGATTTGACCCCTATTTGCCCTAACTAGTAGTTATTGGTTTGTGGGGATTTATCTTGTGATTAATCAATGACTTATTAATGTGTATTGTCATTTTATTAAAGACAGTCTCATCTTTAACCTCAGCGTGGCCGTGTAATATACATATACATTAAGTCAAAAGTTTGCTTAGTTTTGCTCAGTACAATTGAAACTGCTTTTTATTTGGTTGTCAAGCTTGTTATATTGAGATTGAGAGGCTATAATTCTACTCAACCATGAAGCAATTGTTATCCCCATTCATAATAAATGACAATAGCAGATTATATGTGCCTATAACACTAATGCATTAATTAGAATGGTAAATTTAATAGAGAAGAATGGTAAATTTAATGGAGAAGGGTGGTAAGACTTTTTACCCAAATCTGCTGCCAGCAGGAGCTGGAATGGGTGTATAATGCGACCAATAATATGAGCGATCATAAATTTTTTTGACATATGGGCCCTGAAGAAGTGGTTTCTTTAATTGTCCATCAGGATTGTTTGGTGCAGTTACATACTCAATCATATACATATTGCTATTCGATTTGTTCATCCACTTATGAGCATCTCCTTCAAACTTGAATTTTTCCGGATTGAAATATTCAGCTTGTTCTTTGTAGAGCTATCAAAATTCAACTCGGTATCAAATCAATGACTGCATCAATTAATTTGCAGACTTGAAAGGAAAATTACAAGATAGGTTATAGAACAAAGCCCAAAATAAGGGACTAAAGTTACAACTCCTGCAGGTGAGGAGGTATTTCAGGGGAGAGTGCATAAGCTGCAACAACAAGAAGTTGGGTTGAACCTGCCCCAAAGATAATATATATGTTTTATGTTACTGCATTTCCTACAATAATGTGTAGCTTGCGGATAAGGCTTTTGAGCTCTTTTGAGATGAATATGCCATAGTTATAATTATAGCTCATTCGATGCCACCCTGCTGTTACTAGTGCACTACTAGTTGCATCCTGCATCCAGAAAGGTTCAAAAAATAAGGGATCCCCACTGTCATATTGTAAGCAATTTAGTAATGAAGATAGTAGAAAATTAATCTAGATAAATTCAGAAGTACTCTGCTGCAATTCTAAATCGATTAGGAAACAAACACTACTAGAAAACTTTTCCAAACGCCGCTATTTGATTCTCTAAAATTGAAGATAGCGATAATTCGCCACTAATTAGCGGCGTTTGTACCAGAAACACCAAACGCCCCTAAATTAGGAACATGGGTGGAAAAATTCCCCCAAAATAATTTAAAGAAAAAGTTAACAATAAAGTAAACCATTTAGCGGCGTTTTTGTATACGAAACACCACTAAATAGAGGCGTTTCGTATAAAAACGCCCCTAAATTAGAAAAATGGGTGGGAAAATTTTCCCCCAAAATAATTCAAGGAAAAGTTAAAAGTAAAGTAAACCATTTAGTGGCGTTTCGTATAAAAACGCCCCTAAATTAGAAAAATGGGTGGGAAAATTTTCCCCCTATAATAATTCAAGGAAAAGTTAGAAATAAAGTAAACCATTTAGCGGAGTTTTTGTATCAGAAACGCCACTATTTAGTAGCGTTCTTTGTGAAACAGCCCTATATACACCACACCAAAACAAGTATTTTAGAGACTTAAATCAGTTTCGACCGCGTTAATTATGTAAAGCGCCACTGTATATTTTTATTTGGCTGAAAAACTTTTTCTCCCTGTAAATGAAAAAAAAAAAGAACTTTCATCTCTCACTCTAAAATTTCCCTCTTTTCTGAGAGCTACCCTAAATCCCTTTCCTAGACTTTCATCGACCCTAAAATTTCCTAATCCTTCTTCTTCTTCTTCCACGATTGAGCAAATATCTGTAAGCGAAACAGCAAAGCAATGGAGAAAGCAAAGCAATTCACGTTTCCTATTGGCATTTAGTTGGGGTCGATAGAGCGAAGTTACAAAAGGATTTTTCTGATAAAGTTTGTTTTCTTAAACCTTTGTTTGGGTGTGTTGATAAAGTAGGAGGAGATTTACAAGATTTTATCAGTGGTTACATTCACAAGAATGTGTCTCTCTTGTCTCCTCTCCTAATCGTCTCTACTAGTTAGAGCTAGAATCACATATCTATTCAGTCACACCTAGTATTTAAGCTTATTTAACACAAAATGTATCAGAATTCAGTAGTTTGTGCTAAGTATGTCAATTATTCAGCACTTGATAGTTGTCTAGAGAGATGGAGATAAGCTCCATTCTAGAGGTGTTTAATTTGGATTTGCTTGATTTTTAGGTTTTATTTGGCCATTCTGTAATGGAGGTGTCAGCTTGTATGTTATATATTACAGTTCCTATATTTGAGATAAGGTTGTTTTGTCGATTAGTTCCGTATGATCTTTTATCATTTATATATCTTCTCATGCTTAGAACTATTTCAATGTAATACATTGTGTTATAGTTATATATATATATAATATTCAATTTAAATGATTTGAATAACAATATTAATACAACATTTAGCGGCGTTTATTTGATAAAGCAAAATTAATTTTTCTCTTTTAATTGAAATTATATTCTTTATTTTAAATTTTAAAATAGTGGCGTTTTGATGCTGGATACGACAATGTAAAAATGCCGCTAAATAGTGGCGTTTCAGTACAAAAATAAAATTTAAAATAAAGAATATAATTTCAATTAAAAGAGAAAAATTAGTGTTTCTTTGTCAAATAAACGCCGCTAAATAATTGCGGCATTTGTCTCCAAAAAAGCCGCAAAAATCCCCGCCGGTTGTTATACTGATACTTCTCGCGACGAAGTCAGAAATACCAGGATTTTAAATAGTAGCGTTTTTAAACGCCCTATTTCAGTTTTTTTTAGTAGTAACAATCTAAAGCAAAGACATGTAACAAGTTGATTTGAACTATTATATAGCTTAACTACACCATTCAAGGTGTTTGAAGGCGTTATTTTGAGCATATAGAGGCGTTAAAAAGTACCGCTAAGCTCTTTAGCGACGAATCTAGCAGCGGCTCGAATATCGCCACAAATACCCCAATCGTTAAAGTATCCGGCACTATCCTAACATCACCGCTAAATATTTAGCGGCGTTTACACTATATATAGAGGCGCTATTTTTCGCCGCAAAACCTTTTATATTTTGGGTAAGAATTTAGCTTTAAAAAATCATAAAAAGAACTTAGAGGCGTTGGGAAATTAAGAAAAGTCAAATGTATTTAGAAGTGTTTTAGAAAATGTCGCGAACAAATGTATGAAATAGTGGCGTCTTATAACCCCTCTATATAGTGCATAAAAACATCGCTAAAATCGTTAAGGGTAAATTGAGTTTTTTACAGTTCGTTAATTTCAAAACGCCACCAATTTTATGTTGTTTGAGGCATTAAAATTTAGGGTGTTTTGAGCATATAAAACGCCTAAAAAAATTTTGTTTAGTGGTATCTGTTTTAAGACATTGTGACATGTAATACCACTTTTTTTTGCTTTGCTGCTCATTTCAAAAATGATATATATACAATGTTTTTTGGAAATTAAATACTCAGAATATAAAGGTAAATACTCAAATAAAGACATAATATTCCAAGACATGCATAATAATATGTTTCTTATACTACATAAATACTATGTACTGATATCATAGTATGTACTTATATTTCTCATAGAAGTACTAAATAATGTTTCTCATTCTACATATATATATATATACAAGATTTTCTCCAGCGCACGCTCAGCTGCGCGTTTATTGTTCATCATCGGATTGTAATTTGCTTGCAAGAAACGCAATCAATTCTGAGAAGTAGAAAACACTATATATTTGCAGCAACATAACATGATTAGAAAATGAAATAAAGAGAATGGCAAAAATAATTTAATTCTTAGTTTCTGAAACATTAATCCTAAGTTCAACAAAAACATTTAATGTGCTTACAAAATAACTGTCTTATATGTAAAATAAGTGCAATGACAGATAATTAGAGAATCTATGATATAGTTTAAAGGAGATGAATAGCATGTAAAACAGGAAAAAAAATTAGTTTTACATAATGTTTCTATGGATCAAACATCTAGAGGCTTTTTGTTTCCCGCCAATCCATACATAGAAACCTTATATAGGACTCATTATAATGAAAGATGTCAAACTGCTCTTCAGCAACCTTCAGGACCACCATTCTGATCCTTCTCTTGCACTTCTAGCATTAGCGCACTAAATTTTTTTTATCAGTTGTTCTCTGTATGTTGAAGGTATCATATTAAAGAGATTTGTCAGGCTTTAAGAATTTAAAAGTTGAGTCTCAAATAGTTTTTCTTATATGTAAAAATTGCAATGTAGTTTTTTTAGACAAACCTCTTGTTAATCAGGTATATCAACAAAAGGATTTGGTGCAACATAAACATGATTCACCAAATTGTAAACAACCTATAAACAAAATCAAAACAAACCTCATAAAAGGTTCATTTTTTTTTTCTGTCAACAATTTAAAAGAAGCAAGTAAATAAAATTTTACCTCATCTATTGGCCCCATATCATTGATATCTTTCTTATAGTTGCAGTTGAAGGAATCTGTCTTTAAATTCAAAATGTCCCCTAGAATGAAGTTTTGGAGACAAAAGGCAACCTAGAAATACAACATGCCACAAATACTCAATCAAAATCTATTAACAAATCTTTAGAGCAATTTCCCAAAACTGTTCTATACTTCTATTGACAGTGACAAACTATACCCATATGGGTTAAGTCATCAAACCAAATCGACAATGTCTCATGTCCATTCAAGAAAACATAAGTTTGTATAACATCCAAGCCCCCTGCTTTAGCCTTTGCTATAAGATCAGGCCCCATGTGCAAACCCAAAGAAAAAGGAAAGAAAAAAGGGTAAATTTAAAGTCCAAGAAATAGCCATGTTCTGAGAAAGGGAAGAAGGAATAAATAAACCAAGCAAATACATCGGGGTTAACAATACCTGAGGAGTGCTTGACGCAAACGCATATGGACAAACTTGAGTGGGAAGCTGATTATACTGAATCCCAAAGATCTGGATTAGGGGAAATGATTACAATCTGTCTAGCCATAATCAGACTTATTGAACATTTAGATTGAACAATTACATGGGGTTTAACTGCTAGAAAAAAATGAATAATGAAGAATACTTACCTCCTTACAAATAGGCTATGAAAAACTTACAGAAAGGTACATGCCCTAGTAGTAGCTATCTAAAGAACCCAAGTGTTATAAGAAAGAATTAAGTTAGAACTAAATAGGTCAACAAATCCAATCAGCTCCAATTTTGAGATAGATTTCTTACAGGGGAAAAAGGTCTTAAAAACCCTTGGCAAATCAAACCTGTAACCTTTGTTAGCATCCCTTGATTTAAGACCTATAAAAATATATTCTAATCAATAATTTACTTTGCAAATATATATACTGAGCAATGTATAACCATGATTATGAATATTAGTGTCAATACCTAGAAAGCTATTGTATGAGAAAAAACCAAACTTAAATAGCTTTGGCAAGTTAGCACAAAGGCAAACTATTTGTTTAGCTACCATGATGACAACTCAATAATGAAAATATCCACTAAGAAGAACATACGGGGCTTGATATTACAGCATCACACAATATTGGCAATTGAAAAAGCACACTTTAGATTAAAGGAGAAAACCCATAAAGAGAGAAATATTACCTTAAGATAGTTCAAAAGTATAAGGAACTGCGATCCTGCATTTTTTTTGCAACTGCAAATAAGAAAAGCTAAGTATTAGATCATATGGAGGATTTAGAAGGATATCATTTAAAAGCAGTGATTTAATCCAGCAAAAACACTTTGATCAAATAACTCCTTATGAAAAAAAAATTGCTGCAAAAAAAAAGTTTTATGATGAAGTTTCAATATTATCCTCTCTACACAACAGAAGCCAAATTCTCTTTTTTTTAATCAACATTCAACAATTTAACAACCTCACAATAACTCAAATACACCAAATTAAATCCAAAAAAATGGCAATAATAATTAAAAATAAAGGAGCATAAAAGAGTAGAGATTACCCAACTTCTCTTGACCCTCCAACCTCCAATCAGAAACTTAACACCTACTGAACCAAATAATCTAAGATTCAAGTAGTAAGCCCACCCGTTGAAACATAGATTACGCAAGCTTTAATTAGTCTTCAAATCACAACCCAAACGGAAATTCAATGAAATCTGTTATTACATGCTTTAATGGTTCCAAAACAAAAAAGGAGAAGCTCTAGAAACCATTAATAACAATAATAGAAATATTAATGACCCACAAAGAAGAAGAAGAATACCCTCATAGCCTTGAAGAGTACATAACTTGGGGATTGAATCAGAACATGCCGGCTAATCTCTGTAATTTTTCTGTAAAAAAAACATAACAATCAAACCCATAAATTTCACAAAATGAAGGGGAAACCCCCCCCCCCCCCCACACAAAATAGATAAACAAATAATATAAGAAACACACAAAACTGGCCCGAGACGAAACACAGGCATGGAAACCATATGAAGCATAGTGAAAAAGAATGAGAAAGAGAGTCTGATAAGAAATGGGTTAGATTAAAAAGTATGGAGAAAGCTTTAGAAAGAGGCATGGAAGAGAGAGGGAACGGAAAAGAGGAAAGAAAGAAGGAGAAATCAGAGGGGAATAAAGGGGAAAATGGGATACGCGTCATGTTGAAATGGCTCCAGCAGAAGGAATTAAAGAGGGAATTGGACACGCGGTATGGAGGGGAGAAATTCAGCATTTGAATAGGAAAATGAAGCTTGGGAAAATGACAAAAATGACCCAAACGTGGCAAAATTAAGACCATAGAAACTAACCCAATTTGGTAATTTAACTTCACAAATTGAATTCTTCATTCAATATATATATATATATATTGTTGAACCTTTTTTTTTAATGATAACAAAATAAACCCAAATGTGTTAGCTAATGTATCTACTTAGTGTGCAACGAAGTCTTCAATAAGAGAAAGGTTGAGCATTGTAGACTCTTAAAAAGAAAGCTTCATCTGTGACACTAATGTGGAAGTATGCCACAAACCCTTAGACATTTGAGGAGCTTAAAGTTTCCAAGGAAGAACATTTGAAGCCAAAGGCAGCAATTTCAGAAGGCAAAGTTCAAAATTAAAGAAGAATAATCAAGTTAGCATGAGAGAAGAATACTAAAGATACGGACACGGCGATCAACGTCGTACGGACGCGCTGAAGCTGTTAACAGCTAGCGCGACTAAAAGACAAGAAAACAGGAAAATAGTTTGAATTTCAAACTAAAACAGCTAGTTCGCTGGAGAGAAATATAAATACTCAAGTAGTCAGGGCAAAACCCTGGATAGCGGATGGGATACCAAAAAAAAAAACTCAAATCTAACCGTTTGAGTCTAAGTTTTGGAGCATTTTGAAGATTAAATCAGTTACTCTCTCCAGAATTTCAAAATCCCTAAAATCCAAGTTCTTGCTCTCACTTCAATTTCTGTAGTTTACTTGGATATTTGTATTAGCGCTTAAAGTTTAAATTTTAGATTGTTTTAGGCCTGATTATGTGTATTTGGATATGTTAGGATCATTTTTACACTTATTCAATATGTTTATTGTGTTTCTTCAAGTGCGGTTTGAGCACTTGGGGTTATTTGAGTGTGTGTTTGCACTCGGTGTCAAAACTTTGGGTTTGAAGCTTTGGAATTGTAAAAAGGTGTTGGAAAGATCAGTTTAACTTCACTGATAGTGGATTCCAAAATCCTTGGTGTGTGGTATCCAAGGTAGAGGACGTAGGTGTGAAAGGCCGAACCTCTATAAATCGAAGCGTTTCCAAGCTTCCATCCTTTATTCAATCATTCCAGTTTTATTTGTCCTTACTCTCTTTACTTTCCACTGTTCAGTTGTTAATGTCTTTACTAATTCTGTTACCAGACATAACATTCAAAGGGTTCTAATGTCTTTATCAACTTCTTCCTGAGCCCATTAGACATCATCAACATCTATAGGACTTGGATTGATGGAAGGAAAGTAATCGAGCTAAAATTATGCATGTTTTTATAGCTATTTTAATATACTTTTTGCTACTTTTATATGTGTTTTTACCCTATTTTGCTAGTATTTGTGTTTTTAAGTCTTGAAACAAGAAAAGTGAAAACTTATTGTTTTTCACTCTTTTTGGAGCTATTTTAGTGACTTTTTACTCAACAATGGACTTAGCCATTTGGAATGAAGATTTGAAGATGAGAAGTTCGTGTTTTCAAGATTTCTTGAAGATATTTTGAAGATTTGAAGACAATTGAAGAATTAATTCAAGAAGTAAAAATTGAAGATTTGGAGCTTTATTTGCAAAGGATTGAAGCCAAGCCCAGAAGAAGCCCTGAACTTGAGGATTTTTGAATTATTTATATGGGAATATACTCAGCCCATATAAACCTATAATTGGAGTTAAAATCCCAATTTATATGGGAATATACGCAGATGTCAGTTTTAAACCCATGAGTAGCCGTTAGAAAGCTAACTCTGAGCTCTACAACTTTCTTTTGAAGTGCAAACCCAGATCTGCCATCTTCAAGCCCGAATATCAAGTTGAAGTTTCTGCAGAAATCCAGAAAATTCCAGAATCCTATTTTGACTTGGATTCTACTCTAGGATGACATCTAATCCAACTTGGAGTCCAAGTTAGAGTTAAACCGTCCTACCCCTATCCTCCACTATAAATAGCCACCTCCTGTATCACAAATCACACAATTCTTCACATAACAAATATCTCATATAGTTTTCTTCTCTTTTTCTACCTTTCTTTAGTTTAGGTTTTCTCTAGTTTTAGAAGGGGGAAGTCGACACCCTCTCTAGCTATAGAGGGGTGCGACGTCCTTAGGTATTCAAGGGGGAGAAATCGTTCCTCCCTAGTTCTGTAAGTATTCTTATGCCTCTCAAGGATTTTCCTAAGTCCATGAGTAGCTAAATCCTTAATACTTCTAATCCTTTGGTGAATTCAATCAATTGATTATGGTGAGATTTCTATACTTATAATTTTGTGTTAAGTTCTTGATGATAGTAGTCAAAACCCTAAAATAATTTTATGATTCTGAATCTTATTTGAGTTATGTGGCAACTAACGATGTAAGAGGAAGATCTATGGCTAGATCAAGCTTAGAAATTAACCACTCAAGTTTGATTCTTTGTAGCAAATTAGATTTGTTTAATCGCTGCTTAATGGGTATTTGTCTATCGGAGGGCGAGAAATTTCTCTTCGTATGGTTCTACTTTGTAGGCATGTGTGTAAAATTAATTAATCTGAATGCTTTGTTCTTAAGTGATCTTTAAGCCCTAAAAATGTAATCGATTGCTGAAGGAATAAAAGGGATAACTGCAGCTTTAACCGGCCTCTTATCTAAAATACATGTTGGGAAACCTATATCAGTTGTCAGTCAAGAATAAGATGCTTAATTCACCTTTTAAGTCAATGATCCATAGTTAATTTGATTGAATCATACCATAGGAGAAGAAGTATGCTTTATAATTATTGTTTACTTTATTAATCTGCTTTAGATTTAGATTTAGATTTAATTTGTTTTGCTTTATTTTTAGTTTAATTGTTTTCTTTATAATTGATATAATTAATCCCCTGTTTTCTAATTGATTTTTGGAAAAGATTTTTCTTTGTTATTTCCTTCATCACATAACCCTTCTCTGTGGGATTCGACCCCTACTTGCCCTAGCTATTTTAGTTAGTTTTTGTGGGGATTATTTTTATGGTCATTGACGACACGATCATAAATTTTGGCGTCATTGCCGGGGAAGGGAATTGAATTGAGAGGAAGTGAAGAGAGATTAGATCCAAGAATTAGTTTTTGTTTTTCCGCTTTTGTAAAAAAAAAAAAAAAAAAAAAAAACTTTGCGATTTCAAAAAAAAAATTAAGGGTTTGCGTCGATAAAAAAAGTTTTCTTTTTCCGTTTTCCCCTTTTAAAATTAAAAAAAAATATTTTTATTTTCTGTTTCTACTTTTTAATTTTTATTTAAGAACTGTTACTGCTAATTTTTCTTATTAGTTTTGTTTGATTTTTCTAGGAAGTTGCATGCCAAAGACAAGAAGTAGTGGTATAGAAGGTTTAGAATTCAATCCTCAGCCTGAAAGAACACTATTTCAGAAGAAGAAGAAGACACAAAGCCGACAACAAGAAGAGGAGTCATCCAATTCAAGTTCTCAACCAAGTTCTCCTAGATCTGCTGTTTCAACATCGTCATAAGATATGGCTGAAGAAGAACAACCCAAAACTCTGAGAAAGTTAGCTGCACCAAACATCAATGCCAAACGCTTAGCCATTCGTTACCCAGATACTAATGGAAACTTTGAGATAAAATCTGGATTTATTCAGATTTTACCCAAATTTCACGGTTTGCCTGGAGAAGATCCTCACCGACATCTAACTGATTTCCAGATTGCCTGTGCATCTACAAGTATTCAAGGTATTCCGGAAGATCAATTCATGTTAAGAACCTTTCCGTTCACTCTTATGGACCTAGCTAAAGATTGGTTGTACCTCCTACCCACTGGTTCAATCACATCTTGGACGAGTCTTAAGAAGCTGTTCTTGGAAAAGTACTTTCCTGCACACAAAGCATCAAGCATAAGGAAGGAGATTTGCGGAATTAAGCAATGCCATGGAGAAACAATGCATGAATATTGGGAACGTTTCAAAACACTTTGTGCGAGCTGCCCCAATCATCAAATCAATGAACAGTTGCTGATCTAGTACTTCTACAAAGGATTACTACCGTTTGACAGATCTTCCATCGATTCTGCAAGTGGAGGAGCTTTCATAGACAAAACTCCCGACGAAGCTTGGTCTTTAGTGGAAAACATGGCTGCAAACACTCAACAATTTGGATCTCGAGAAAAATTTTCAAGAGAAAGCCCTATAAGAAGAATCAATGAAGTTTCTACCTATTCCACCTCATTGGAGCAACAACTTCAAGAAACGAATCAGCAAATCGCTATGCTCATTGATTTGTTCCATGCGAATTTTTCAAGTGTGCCTAGGGTTTGTGGAATTTGTTCTCAAGGACACTATACTGATAAGTGCCCTACTTTGGAAGACAACAAACAAGGAATCAATGCCGTGGGATTACAAGGAGTTTATCAAAGGAAGCCTGAACCTTATTGGAGACCTGAACAACCGAGTCAACAATATGGGAACCAAGGTAATTTTCAAGGAAGGCCGAATTTTCAAAGACCTAATTTTCAATCTTCACAAGCTATCGAGTTACAACAAATCAAAGAAGCTATGGAGATGATGAGAAAACAAATTAGCCAATTAGCTAGTGATATGAGTGATCTCAAGACACAAGGTCAACAAAGGATTCCATCGCAACCAAAGGTACCTCCTAGAGAGAATGTTAGTGCAATTTCTTTAAGGAGTGGAAAAGAGTTGAAAGAACCCTATCCAAATCTTGCCGCACATCAACAAGCTAAAGGAGAGATGAGCTACACCAAGGAAGACAAATTACAAGTGTCTGCCGAAACCAAGATTGAAGAAGACCCAATAACAAAAGAGCTGCGCCGATTGAAGATTCAAACAAAGAAGATGTCGATTCCAACCTAATTCCTTTTTAATCAAGATTGAAGAAGTCGAAGAAAGAAGATGATGATCAAGATATTTTGGAGATATTTCGAAAAGTTGAGGTCAACATCCCACTTCTTGATGCCATTCAACAAATTCCGAATTATGCAAAGTTCCTTAAGCAACTTTGTACCAACAAGAAAAGATTATAAGGTAAGGTAAGCGCTGGAGCTAATGTCTCTGTTGTGCTTCAAAAGAGTTTACCTCCTAAGTGCAAAGATCCAGGTACGTTTTCTATTACTTGTTCTATTGGAAGAAGTATTATAGAGAATGTGATGCTTGATCTAGGTGCTTCTTTAAGCGTGATGCCTTATTCTTTCTACAAATCTTTACCTCTTGGTCCTTTGAAGAATACTGATGTTATTCTGCAATTAGCTGACGGATCTTTGGTTTATCCCAAAGGTGTTTTAGAGAATATCTTAATTAAAGTTGAGCATTTGATTTTTCCTATCGATATATTCATTATGGATATGGAGTATTCGAAAGATCAATGTCCTCTTTTATTAGGAAGACTTTTCCTCAAGACTTCTCATACTAAGATTGATGTATTCAATGGTTCATTGACCATGGAATTCGATGATGAAGTCATCCACCCTAGAATTTCATCTCAAGTGCCTTTGAAATCTAACAATTCTGTTTGTGTTATAAGTTCTAAGTTTGTTAAGAAAGGAGCTATTGAAGATTCTTCATCAACAAAGCCCGATCGGATTTCCAAAGGAAGACAAAGAATAATGGACATTCGACAACGCTATGATGAGACTTTCCACCAATTTTGGAGGAGATTCAAGAAGTTGTGTGCCGATTGCCCTAATCATGGATTCAAGGAAGGAGTTTTAATCCAATTCTTCTATGGAGGATTGGGACTTAAAGATCGAGTTCTTGTTGATCCTTTCAGTGTTAAGCCACTGCATGAAACAACCCCGGAGAATGCATTCTATGCCCTTGAAGAATTATCTCGGAGGTCAAAATCTTCAACCTCCTATGAGAAGAAAGATCGAGCAAAAGAAGCCAAGAAGGAGAAAGAAGCCAACAACAAAGAAGTTCAACCATCCCAGAAGATTAATCAACTAAGCGATTCAACCAAGAAGCAAGATATAAATCTTAAACATAGAACTAAAGTTGGAAGTATTCTTTAACGTAAAGTGGAGAATTTTCCCCAATTTTGGCAAAGGTTTAAGAAGATATATGCTGCTCACCCTCATCATGGTTATGATCAAAGAAGATTGGCTCAAAACTTCTACCAATGATTAAGAGCTTCTGATCGATTGTCTGTCGATACTCTCATCTATATTCCCCTGTTCGATCATAACACTGCTGACATATACGAAATATTGGAGAATTTTGCCCAGATGATAACTAATACACTGAAGGAAGCTGCTCAAGGATTCAGCCCGGCTAAGCCTGTGCCGCACAAGCCATCTTGCCCGGCCATCGATATCACATGGCCGGCCAACACCGGTCAAGGCAGGTCAAGCCCGTGCGCCTAGCCCGGCCACAACTCGGCCACCCGAGCCTCGCATCCGGACGAGCCAAGCCCTTGCTCGGTCATGCCCGGTCTTGCCCGCTCCTTCCGCGCATCCATCTGCGCCATGCCCGGTTAATGCCGCACAGCCGCCCATGCCATGCCCGGCCTTGTCCGCGCACCTTGCCCGGCCTATGCCGTGCCATTCGCGCGCCCAACCGAGCCACCACAAGCTTTTGCCGCGCTGTCTCAAGCCATTACCATGCCATCGCCAAATCGAGATGCTTTGATTTTTTCAAGTCTTGATAAAATTCAACTTGAAATTATCAAAATCATTGAAGAAAGTAGAGTTATTGAAGACCTTTTGAAGGATTACACCCAAAATTCCTTCACCCTTGAAGAATAACCTTCTTTAAGGCAGTCTAGCCAAAGACCTTAAAGAAAGGCGCTTATTGGGAGGCAACCCAATAATATTTTTACTATCCCTTAATTTTTCTTTGTTTTATTTTTCTTTTCTTTTTTAGGATTTCCATACCAAAGGAGACAAAGGAGCTTTTCACCGATATGAAGTAATCGAATGGAGCTTATGCTTGGATTAAACCCCTAAGTTTTCTTAAACCTTAACTCCATTTAATTTTTCTTGCAATATTTTGATTGATTTTTCTTTGATACGCGATTCATATGATATAGATATAGATTAATAGGTTAATTAGGTTTTAAAGATGCATATTGATTTTTGCTTTGAATTTTCCACGCTTGTTTATACATTGAGGATAATGTATCTTTTAAGTGTGGGGAGTGAGTCTAATTGCATAAAAAAATGGCATAATTTTTTTTCGATAATTTTGACAAAATTTTGATTTTATATGCATATATTGAGTTATTGATTTGATTTTGATTGATGATTACTTAGAATTCTTAAGAATGTTTGATTCATTAATTGATTTATAGTATGATATCTTATTTCTTAGATTAGGTATAATTGAAGTTTGTGATATGAGCTTATTGCTTATTATTTCTATGATTGCCTATTTCTAGAACTTGTGTTTAATTTTTATTGAAACTACACTTATGAAAGTATTTTATGAATATGTCAAAAATAAGTGTGGGGGGCTATGTATATTAGAAGGGTAGTTTTAAAAATCTTTTTCTTATAAACAAGAGTGTTTTTCATGCAAGAGGAGAAGAGATATCTTTTGCCCCTTAAAAAAAAATCCATTTTTGTCACTCTTCTCTTTAAACAAAAGGAGTTACTAACCCTTGGGAAGAGGATAAGAAACATGGATTTGCAAAAGTATTGTCCCTCTAGACTGTTAGTAGCCTCACAAATATAAAATAGAGGACGTTAGTAACCCCTAAGCATGAACACTTTGAGGTTAGTAACCTCACTTTTCTAAAAATTAATTACCCTTTGAAAATCATTATAACCCATGCGAAATTCTTCATTTCAGCGTAGTCTTCGTAGAAAGACCATAACTTTATGCTCAGATGTCCGTTTTAAACCCATGAGTAGCCGTTGGAAAGCTAACTCCGAGCTCTACAACTTTTTTTTGAAGTGCAAAACCAGATCTGCCATCTTCAAACCCGAATATCAAGTCGAAGTTTCTGCAGAAATCTAGAAAATTCTAGAATCCTATTTTGACTTGGATTCTACTCTAGGATGACATCTAATCCAACTTGGAGTCCAAGTTAGAGCTAAACCATCCTACCCCTATCCTCCACTATAAATAGCCACCTCCTGTATCACAAATCACACAATTCTTCACGTAACAAATCTCTCATATAGTTTTATTCTCTTTTTCTACCTTTCTTTAGTTTAGGTTTTCTCTAGGTTTAGAAGGGGGAAGTCGACACCCTCTCTAGCTATAGAGGGGTGCAACGTCCTTAGGTATTCAAGGGGGAGAAATCGTTCCTCCCTAGTTCTGTAAGTATTCTTATGCCTCTCATGGATTTTCCTAAGTCCATGAATAGCTAAATCCTTAATACTTCTAATCCTTTGGTGAATTCAATCAATTGATTATGGTGAGATTTCTATACTTATAATTTTGTGTTAAGTTCTTGATGATAGTAGTCAAAACCCTAAAATAATTTTATGATTCTGAATCTTATTTGAGTTATGTGGCCACTAACGATGTAAGAGGAAGATCTATGGCTAGATCAAGCTTAGAATTAACCACTCAAGTTTGATTGTTTGTAGCAAATTAGGTTTGTTTAATCGCTGCTTAATGGGTATTTGTCTATCGGAGGGCGAGAAATTTCTCTTAGTATGGTTCTACTTTGTAGGCATGTGTGTAAAATTAATTAATCTTAATGCTTTGTTCTTAAGTGATCTTTAAGCCCTAAAAAAGTAATTGATTGCTGAAGGAATAAAAGGGATAACTGCAACTTTAACCGGCCTCTTATCTAAAATACATGTTGGGAAACCTATATCAGTTGTCAGTCAAGAATAAGATGCTTAATTCACCTTTTAAGTCAATGATCCATAGTTAATTTGATTGAATCATACCATCGGAGAAGAAGTATGCTTTATAATTATTGTTTGCTTTATTAATCTGCTTTAGATTTAGATTTAGATTTAATTTGCTTTGCTTTATTTTTAGTTTAATTGTTTTCTTTATAATTGATATAATTAATCCCCTGTTTTCTAATTGATTTTTGGAAAAGATTTTTCTTTGTTTTCTTCCTTCATCACATAACCATTCTCTGTGGGATTCGACCCCTATTTTCCCTAGCTATTTTAGTTAGTTTTTGTGGGGATTATTTTTATGGTCATTGACGACACGATCAGAAAGCATTCTGTTCTTTTTTCCCCATCGGTTGATGCTTCCTCGCCCATATCATATAAGTCTCTAGGTATGTTATGGAGAACAACAAACCATCTCCTATCCATGGGATCTTCAGAAAAGAAAACTTGTTTAACTTGAGAGGAAAATACATAAGGCTCATCCATTAGTTGGTGGCCAATGTGGATCAAATGAGAAGTTTATAAGAGTGAATCCAATTGATCTTTCTTAAGACCCTTAGAAGTATTCACATCAGGCCAATCACACCGAAACAATACAACCTTGAACTTGTCATAATAGTCAAGCTCAATGATATCATTTAGGATCCCATAGTAGTTAACATCCCCTTCCAAAGGGTTCCTATCTCTGGCACTTGCAGAACTTATAGTTGAAGAAGTTGCACCAACACCGGAGTTTTGAGTACGCCTGATCGGTCGTCAGCAATCATAAAAATAATCCCAACAATTACTAACTATAAATAGCTAGGGCAAGTAGGGGTCGATCCCACAGAGAGATAGGTTATTATTCTTTTTCTTATTAAAAACAAAATAAATAAAGAGAATTTTGGAAGTAGAATTGAATTAAATCTAACAAACAAGTAAAATTAACTAAGAAAGCAGTCAAGAAAATTAAAGAAAACAATTCATTAAAAAACAGTGAAAAGATTTGAGAAAACAATTAAAGAAAACCCTCCAACATAGAATTAATCTCCCTCTTGACATAAATAACATGGATCATTGATATCTAAAGATTATGAAAACATTGAATAGCTTGCTTGGAATTTAACCCTAAATTACCTAAATTAGATAAGATTTCCCTTCCAGGCTTAAATTATCCCTATCATTCTTTTAGCAATTAATTTCCCTTTCGGGCTTAAGAACCACTAAAGAACAAAGCATTAAGAACTAGTAATTTATAAACAAGCACAACAAACAATTACTTGCCAATTGATTCTTATCTCTCTTGGAAGGAATTCCCATTCTCCTCCAATTGCTACAAACGATTAAATCCGAATTTCCATCCTAGATTTAATCTAGCTAATGTTAACTTCATTTATCAAGTTAGTGTCGATTCCAATCAATCAAAACAAGCAACATAGAATTAAAACAGAGATTTAAGAAATACCCAAAACAATTTTCATATAAAAGCACAAAATCTCACCATGATAATAGTCAAGAGATCAATTAAATTCTACATTGGAGAAAAGAAAAGGATTACTCACTCATGAATTGAGTGAGCATCCACAAATAAGAAGAAGAAAACTTATCTATGGAAGAAGAAGAGAAGGGGGCGGCGGCTCCTAGGGTTTTTCTCCTCCAAATCTTTAACTAAACAATATATCTTATGAGAATAAAAATTACATACAAAATCTAGTCCTAAGGTGGCTATTTATAGTGGAAAAACAAAGGTAGGGCGGTTTAGGGCTGACTTAGACTCAAAGTTGGATTAGATGTCATCCTAGAGTAGAATCCAAGTCAAAATAGGATTCTGGAATTTTCTGGATTTCTGCAGAAACTTCGACTTGAAATTCGGACTTGAAGATTGCAGATCTGGGCTTTGCACTTCAAAAGAAAGTTGTAGAGCTCGGAGTTAGCTTTCCAACGGCTACTCACGGGCCTAAATCGGATATCTGAGCAGAAAGTTAAGGCCTTTTTACCGAAACTGCGCT
>AWWV01011204.1:0-55358 GCA_001974805.1 Corchorus capsularis
ATCCAAATCCTATCCTAAGTTCTCATGCAAACACAAACTAACATATGACTCAATTATTCAATATCAACCTTATCAAGTATCATCCCCCACACTTGAAATTCACATTGTCCTCAATGTAAAAACAATCAAGAAATTAATTCATGCAAAGGTAGCTTACCAAAAATAAAGAGAAAAAGTTTAAGAAGCATACCTGGATAACTTGAAAAGATGTAAGGAGAGTTGCCTTAATAGAGTGATCAAGTCCTAATCCTAAGAGGTTTGTTTAATTAAAGAGAATAGTTAGAAACATACCTGGAATATGAGTCTCTTACCTAGTAGGAAGAAGTAATTTGAAAGCAATCAGTAAGTCAAATCCCAGTTAAAATAGGATTTGAAGTACTCATGGACTGAAGACACGGATGGCGCGGCACATGGGGCGGGCTGGCCTGGAGATTGCGCGACATAACTCAGGGACTGGCCGGTTTCGGCCTGGTGAGAGGTACTGGTGGCCTGGCCTGTCGCGTGCTAGCCTGGCGGTGGCACGGCATAGCCTAGTTAGGTTTGGCAAGGGCCTGGACTGCTGCGGGTTGCGGCCTGGTTTGTTTTGGCTGGTGCGCGACAAGACCTGGTCATAGCTAGGCTGGGCTGCGCGGTGGCGCGGTCTTGTCCGGGTTGTGCTGCGGCATTGGTCTGGTGCTGGCCGAGTCATGACACGGCATTGGCCTAGTGATGGCCGGCAATGCTGAGCCATGACCGGTCATGGTTCCTTGCTTCCATTTTTTTTTTTTTTACAAAAAAAGAAAAATAGTTAGAGATTAAAAGTGTTGGGTTGCCTCCCAACAAGCGCTTGTTTAAAGTCATTAGCTCGACTTTCCCTTTGTTCTTTAACCTTAAGTTGGAAGATAAATTGGATCCTCCAACTTAATTTCTTCGATCAATCGTATTGACAATGGCTCGAAGAAAGGCTTAAGTATTTGTCCATTGACTTTGAATTGTTTCTCAGAAGCTGGATTATAAATATCCACAGATCCATTGGGATATACTCTAATTATTTCAAAAGGTCCAGACCATTTTGATTTTAACTTGCCATGGAAATTTTTTACCATGCTGTTAAATAATAGAACCTTTTGGCCTTCATGAAACGATCTTCAGAGTATTCCTTTGTCATGGATAGCCTTAGTCTTCTCCTTGTAAATTCTTGAATTCTCATATGCTTCATTCTTAATTTCTTCAAGCTCTTGTAATTGTAACATCCGTTGAATTCCAGCTTTGTCAAAGTTAAAATTGCATTGCTTTACTGCCCACCATGCTTTGTGCTCTAATTCCACAGGTAAATGACATGGCTTACCAAACACAATTCTGTATGGGGACATACCTAGAGGTGTCTTGTAAGCTGTACGATAAGCCCATAAAGCATCTCCTAGTCGCATACTCCAATCTTTTCTTTGAACATTAACTGTCTTCTCCAAAATCAGCTTCACTTGACTGGTTTGATACTTCAGCTTTGACCACTGGTTTGAGGAAGATATGAAGTAGATTACCTTATGTCGTACTCCATATTTTTCAACCAGTGCTTGGACAATCTTGTTGCAGAAGTGAATACCTCAATCACTGATTAAATATCTTGGTATCCCAAATCGATGAAGAATATTATTCTTCAAGAATTGGATCACTGTTTTTGCATCATCCTTCTCCGTAGCGATAGCTTCAACCCATTTAGAAACATAGTCCACGGCTAGAAGGATGTAATTCTTCTTATCTGATGGAGGAAAAGGACCCATGAAATCAATTCCCCATACATCGAAGACTTCAGCAACGAATATAGGTGACTGAATCATTTGGTTCCTTTTTGATATGCTTCCAACCTTCTGGCAGCGTGGACAAGTCTTACAGAATTCATAAGAATCCTTAAAGATTGTAGGCCAATAAAGTCCGCAGTCCAAAATTTTCCTTGCTGTCTTTTTGTGTCCAAAGTGGCCTCCATATTCATCACTGTGGCAGAACTTCAAAACTGATTGAATCTCATTATCAGGGATGCATGACTTGATCAGATCCTTGCCTCCATAAGTACGGATCATCCCAAAGATAATATTTAGCATCACTTATGATCTTTAACTTCTTTCCTTTGCTAAGATCTGGGGGAAGGCAATGAGCAACCAAGTAGTTGGCAATATCAGCATACCAGGGAAGTTGAGATACGGCTAACAAGTCTTCAAACGGTAGTGCTTCATTAATTGCAGTCTCTTCTTCCTTGCCTTCAATTCTGCTTAGATGATCGGCAACGACGTTTTCTGCTCCTTTCTTATCCTTGATTTCGATATCAAATTCTTGAAATAACAAAAGCCATAGCATAAGCCTAGCTTTTGCTTCTTTCTTTGACATGAGATATCTCAATGCAGCATGATCGGAGTAGATTATCACCTTAGATTCCAAGATGTATGGACGAAACTTCTCCAACGCAAAGACAACAGCAAGCATCTCTTTTTCTGTGGTGGTGTAGTTCTTTTGAGCAGCATCTAGAGTTCTTGAAGCATAGTAAATAACATGGGGTACCTTGTCTACTCTCTGACCTAGAACAGCTCCAATAGCGACGTCACTTGCATCACACATGATCTCGAACGGTAGTTTCCAATCAGGCGGCTTCACAATTGGAGTGGTGAGTGCAGTCTTCAATTTGTCGAATGCTTCTTTGCAATCATCTCCAAATTCGAACTCTACATCTTTCTGAAGTAGTCGACACTGCTGAAATTTTTGAAAAATCCTTGATAAATCTTTTGTAGAATCCAGCATGGCCTAAGAATGAACGGATATCTTTGATACATGTTGGATAAGGCAGGTTCTGGACAACATCGACCTTGGCTTTGTCGACTTGCATCCCTTCTTTGGATACCACATGGCCTAGAACAATGCCTTGTTCTACCATAAAATGGCATTTTTCGGCATTCAATACCAGTTTGGTTTCAACACACCTTTTCAAGATGAGTTCTAGATTATTAAGGCATTGATTGAAGTTATCTCCATAGACTGTGAAATCGTCCATGAATACTTCCATCTTATCTCCCACATAATCTTGAAAAATGCTCATCATACATCTTTGAAAAGTCCCAGGTGCATTGCATAAACCGAAAGGCATTCTTGTGTAGTCATACGTACCAAAAGGGCATGTAAAGGTAGTCTTCTCTTGATCTTCAGGTGCTATCGGAATCTGGAAGTATCCTGAATACCCATCCAGAAAACAGTAGTAGGATTTGCAGGCTAATCTCTCCAACATCTGGTCAATGAATGGCAACGGAAAGTGATCTTTCTTTGTGTCGGCATTCAGCTTTTTGTAGTCGATACATACTCTCCATCCATTCTGTAGTCTTTGAGGAACGAGCTCTCCATCCTTGTTTTCTACGACGGTGAATCCAGACTTCTTTGGAACTACTTGGACAGGGCTGACCCATTTACTATCTGATATGGCATAAATGAGACCAACACCAAGTAATTTGAGAACTTCTTCTTTGACAACTTCAGCGAGATTTGGATTCAATCTTCTTTGCGGTTTGACGAACGGCTACTGCATCATCTTCAAGTCGAATCCTATGCATGCATACAGTAGGGCTTATTCCTTTGATATCAGCTACAGTCCATCCAATGGCTTCCTTGTATTCCTTCAAAACTCTTATTAGTTGTTCTTCTTGTAAATTATTCAATTTACTTGAAATAACAACAGGCAAGGTCTCTTTGTCTCCAAGGAAAACATGATTCAGGCCTTCAGGAAGTGGTTTCAGCTTGACTTCAGGTGGCTGAATAATGGATGGTAAGGGTTTAAGCGTCGGCTCCAAACTGATGTACGAAATCGATGTTTTATCTTCAACAGCAAGTAGTGTCTCCAAATCTCTGATGGTTTCTGCTACATCTTCAGGCGTCAGGACTTCTGCTTCATTGATTTCTTCTTCAACCAGGCTCTTTGTAAGGACCAATTCAAGTTCATCTTCATGGTGAAGTGATTGAACTTGAGCAGAACAAACATCAATTGCATCAATAGCACAGATGGAATGGATCTCAGCAGGAGATTTCATGGCTTCATTTATGTTGAATTCAATAATTTCACCATCAAATTCCATGCTGAGTTTTCCATCTTGCATGTCAAGTTTTGTTCTGGCTGTGGATAGAAAGGGCCTTCCTAGCAGCAGCGGCATATGAGGGAGATAAAGGTCATCTTCACTCATCTTCAGGACATAGAAATCTGCAGGAAAAACAAAATCTCCTATCTGCACTAAAACATTCTCAACTAATCCCTCAAGCTTAATGTTAGTTCTATCAGTAAATTGCACAATAAGATCAGTTTTAGTCATAGGTTCTATTTTCAATTGTGAATAAATAGAAAAAGGCATAATATTAATTGGAGAACCAAATTCACACATGGCATTCTCTATCTTATTCTTTCCTATCTTGCAAGGCAAAGAAAAGGATCCTAAATCATTACATTTATGATGCAATTTTCTCTGATATGCAGCAGATATATTCTCATTCATGCAAGCAAATTTTTCAGAAAATTTACTCTTGGTGGTGCATAGTTCCTTAAGAAAAGTAGCGTACCTGGGCACTTTTGCGATTTCATCAAGTGAAGGAATATTTACCTCTCGATTACGAAGTGAATTGAGTTGATTTGCAAACCTTTGAGGGAACGGTGGTGGCCCGTAAATGGTCTCTATCTTTTTCATCCCTTCGAATCTTGATCGAGGTCGCGAAGTTTTTGGTGATGAAGTAGGTTGCTCCTCCTTGATTTTGGACGAAATCTCCTCTTCTCTTAGCAATTGAACATCGGTTGTAGCAGCAGGTGGTGGCATCGCTGGAAAACAGGTGCTGATGGTGGCGTTGATGTTGTTGAGGATGGAACATCAAGCAATTCCATCTTTTGAGCATACCATTGTTGAGTTTCTTCAATAGCATTGATTCCACATCCATGTATGTTCTCATTCATATGCCTTTGAAGTACATGTGAATCAATTTGGGTAGACGCTCGTGACTGGATATTCATGAAGTCGGCAAACATCTTAGCTAGATTTCCACATTGAGTAGTTAATGAAGATATAGAATGATCAGTTCGATCTACAAATTCCTTCAACTCCTTGCGGATTTCTGATATCTCCGATTCCTTTGTTGTGTCGACTTTATTAGTTGTGCTGAATTGGTGAATGTTCTCAGTCATGGTGTTGAGCAGCTTCCTTGCTTCTTCAGGGGTTTTGAGTGTAAAACTCCCTCCATTTGCTGAATCGATGTACATCCGATCTTTATAGAGGAGACCATCATAAAAGTTCTGAATCAAAAGTGCTTCACTCAGGTTGTGGTAAGGACAGCTCGCGCAGATCTCGTTGTATCTCTCCTAGTATTGATGCCACTTCTCGTCATCTAGTTGTTGACAAGCAGTGATTCTCTTTCTGACATCAGCACGCTTCGCTTCAGGAAAGTACTTGTTCAAAAATACTGTCTCCATCTCCTTCCAAGAATTTATGGATTTTGATGGCAGACTTATGAACAGTTTCTCGCTTTTCCTTCTAATGTCAAAGGAAAAATTCGAAGTCTTACTTCCTCTTGAGGCATCCCAGTGATTGCAGCACAGTTGATAAAGAAACTATTTAGATGTTCATGAGGGTTCTCATGAAATTCTCCTTGAAAAGTAGGCATCTTATGGATTACTGCTGACGGCAATTTGCAAGTCATATCCAAAGTAGAATAATCAATGCAGAGCGGCGGCATCTCACTGTTGAAGTTCAGCTCCCGTAACGTTTGTGGTTGTGCCATTGGATCTATTCTGCAAAACAAAGATGATCAAGTGCAAATCTAATAGAAAAAATAAAGAAAAAGAAATTGAAACACAATCTCCCCGGCAACGGCGCCAAAATTTATGATCGGTCGTCAGCAATCATAAAAATAATCCCAACAATTACTAACTATAAAAAGCTAGGGCAAGTAGGGGTCGATCCCACAAAGAGATAGGTTATTATTCTTTTTCTTATTAAAAACAAAATAAATAAAGAGAATTTTGGAAGTAGAATTGAATTAAATCTAACAAACAAGTAAAATTAACTAAGAAAGCAGTCAAAAAAATTAAAGAAAACAATTAATTAAAAAGCAGTGAATAGATTTGAGAAAACAATTAAAGAAAACCCTCCAACATAGAATTAATCTCCCTCTTGACATAAATAACATGGATCATTGATATCTAAAGATTATGAAAACGTTGAATAGCTTGCTTGGAATTTAATCCTAAATTACCTAAATTAGATAAGATTTCCCTTCCAGGCTTAAATTATCCCTATCATTCTTTTAGCAATTAATTTCCCTTCCGGGCTTAAGAACCACTAAAGAACAAAGCATTAGGAACTAGTAATTTATAAACAAGCACAACAAACAATTACTTGCCAATTGATTCTTATCTCTCTTGGAAGGAATTTCCATTCTCCTCCAATTGCTACAAACGATTAAATCCGAATTTCCATCCTAGATTTAATCTAGCTAATGTTAACTTAATTTATCAAGTTAGTGTCGATTCCAATCAATCAAAACAAATTTGAATAAGCAGGAAAATCATTTATAGTCCAACACAATGCAGCACATAGGTGGAAGTTTTGTTTCCTTGATGCATCATAAGTTTGAACTCCTTCCCATAATTGCTTCAACTCATGAATAAGTGGCTGCAAATAAATGTCTAGGTCGTTTCCGAGACCTTTATCCCCAGGAATTATCATAGACAAGATGAAAGTTGGTTGCTTCATGCCAATCAATGGTGGTAAGTTGTAATTCATCAATACGACTGGCCATGTACTATAAGTAGTACTCATTAGTTTGAATAGATTAAACCCATCTGATACGAATCTAGTTGTATATCGGTCCAAATCCACCTTAGAGACCCGCCTAAGATCAACTTGAATCACCAAACTTCTAGATGAGTATGTCGACAATCTTCACTTGATAAATCCTCCTTCGTTCGTAGGCCTTAGACCCTCAATTCGACCTGCAATTGAACACCTAAGATCAGAAAATTCACAAACAATTAAGCAATCACAACCTAATTGTTTGCTAGGACTCTACAAGATTGAAGAACCCTAAGTTTGCTCAAACTAGAACAATGAAGCTAAGATAATCAATTTGGGAAAATAATCCTCAACTTTATTAATCAACTCAACTTATATTTTCAAAGATAAAAGAGCCCTTATATAGGGGAGGGGTTGGCGCATAACATCCCAACTCCTAATCCTATAAGGGTGGCATACATAGATGAATCTAGAAACTATCCTAAATTACAACCAATAGGAAAATATATGAGGATTGGACTTTAATTAAACAAGGCCCAACCCTAATCAAGGTCCAAACTAAATAATTAACTAAACTAAGATAGAATAAAGGCCCATGAGGCCGAATTACACAACTTAAGAACTAATGATCATCGATTTCAAGTAAGGTGAATATCTTGGAATCGATGGGAATATTCTTGGTGATGTCGACTTCAATGCTCTCCAATTGTTCTTCAATGGACTCCAAACCTCCAAGATGAGATCTAACAAAGCCCAATAAAGCTTCCTTGAAGCTTTTAGCCCGAGCCCTTGTCATTGGACCTTGCGGAATGGTTAAAGGATCAAATGGCCGGTTGTGCCCGGATGGCCCATGCGATGGCCGGTTGGTGCCTCTTGCGTTGGCCGGTTGTGGCCGGTTGCTCCATGCGATGTCGCATGCGATGTCCGGTCAAGTGGCCGATGTTGCGCGGCTTCTCCAAGCAATGGCCGGTCACATGCGATGCTTCCAACTCCATGCTCCTCCAAGCTTGCATTCATGACATCTCCATGTAAATCCAAGACATGATCTTCATTAGCTCCAATGTGTTCTTCTAAGACATGATAAGCCCTTGGCGCATCACCATCGACCGCAAGACCTAGCCGAACATTTCGAGGATCTGAAGCAAAGTCCGGAAACCTCAAATCAAATGCTTTTCAAGCCAATCAATCAACAGGATGCCTTATACCCCCATCTTTCGTTCGTCCATCCTCATGCCAAGTCATGTCACCCGCAGTCTTTGAAGACATGAATAGCCTTTGAAGTCTTGTGATCAAGGGGAAAAAAACGTAGAACCTTTGCAGGCTTCTTTGGACAACTATGAATTACCATCATTCTCATTCAAGGTCTCACTCGTATTGGAGCCCTCCCAACGAGAATTACCACATACATGACAAGATTCTTATTATGCTCTATCACCCCAATACAATATGCAATCATTTGGACACCTATGAATTTTCTCATACCCGAGACCTAAATCTTTAATTATCTTCTTCGAATTATAAGAGGATGTAGGAATCACAGCAAATGGAAATACATCTCTCAAAAACTCTAAGAGTAAATTTAAACCTTTTCCCGTCATCCCGCATAAGCATTTCAAGTGAAAAAACCGTATACTAAATGCCAATTTTGAACACTTAAACTCTTCATAAAGTGGTTCATTCATATCATCAAGCAATTTATAAGACTTGGTAGCTTCTCTGTTAGGTTCTTCACGGCCACTGTCTTCCACGGGATCTCAAACATTACTCGCTCCAGAAGGTGAATCATACAAGCCATCATTTTGAGGTGATAGAGGTTGGAAATGTTGGTCATGCATGTTTAAAGCATCAAGCAACAATCCATCAAGGTTATCTTCCCTAATTGGATCTAGTTGGTTTCCCGAAATAAAATGCGAGGTGGTCGATAAGATGAACTAGGTGCACTATGGTAAGCACTCTCTCCCTAAAAAATTGAATTGTCGTACCCCGGTTCACATCCATCACACACCAAGTGCTCTTGCACAACATCACGTAGACGCCAATAATCGTTTCAACAATTCTTGCATGGGCATAATATTTTACCCTCTAAACTCTCATTCTCGAAAGCAAAATTGAGAAAGGCTTCAGCTCCATCTAGATACTCTTGAGTTCACCTTTGCTTTTGCATCCAACTTGTGTCCATTTGTTGTATCTAACCAAACAAAATCTTTTAGTTCAATACAACTGAACTTTTTACTTAAGTATACAAGCTTTGAGATTTTGTTCCTAATTTTCCATTCCTAATTAGCTTAAAACAGCCATAAATTCAAGTGAAACTGCCTTAATGTAAGCTTTTATTATAATTTTTTTCATTATGTCAAAACCACTAGATAATGGTTCATGTTTCTTTTATTATAGTCCCTATTAATAGTCATGATCACTTTAGCTATTAATATGTTTAATTAAGGCTGTTATACACATGTTAATTGGTAGACAACAGGTTCATCATGTTGTTCTGTTTTAAGATATTAACAAAAACTTGTTTCTTCATGTAGTTAGAAACTTGACTCAAAACAGATGCAACTAAAACTGTAAAAGAGATGCAACTAAGAAAGTTTAACTTGGCTGAACTGATGCAATAATCTTACTTCACTTAAGAGGCAAACATTTCTGATTTTTCTTTTCCTGAAATCCCTTTGATCCTCTCAAAGTGGAAGGTCAGTTCGTTTCTGCCAAAGATAGAATTAGCACTCTTTCTCAGCATACGCCAGTATTCTTAACTAATCAGTGCAAAGCTAAAGTTACGTTTTTTTCCAGAAAGAAACACAATATTTTTTGGTACATTGGGAACATTACAATTAAAGGGGTAGAGGGAAGGGAGGGCAAGGATTCGAATCCCTACCCTCCGGGTGAACTTTTGAGGCTTGGCCATTAGGCCAAAGCATCAAGTTCAGAAAGAAACACAATATGATAAAGCCTTTAAGAGAACATAATGAGATCCCTCAAGACACAAAGGGGATATGGCGAAATTGGTAGACGCTACGGACTTAATTGGATTGGATTGAGCCTTGGTATGGAAACCTACTAAGTTATAACTTTCAAATTCAGAGAAACCCTGGAATGAACAGTGAGCAATCCTGAGCCAAATCCTATTATCTTACGAAAATAAACAAACAAAGGTTCAGCAAGGGAGAATAAGAAAAAGGATAGGTGCAGAGACTCAATGGAAGCTATTCTAACAAATAAGGGTGACTCCGTTTGTCTTGGTAAAGGATTCCTTATATCGAAACTCCATAAAGGATGAAAGAGAAACCTATTTATATAGGTATACTAATGAAAACTATTTCAAAAAAGATGATCCGAATCTGTTTCGTACCGTTCTTAGAGTAGCGGCATAAATCACCCACTTTCGTGCCATTCTTAGCTATCGCGGTGAAGCAGAAGTTCCTAATCTTCTACATAATAAGATTAGCATACAATTAGCATAAGATTAGCATAAAATTAGCATAAGATTAGCATAACAATAGTGAGAAAAAGAAGTCAATGGGAATTACTTTCATTGTTTCAAACTTTACAGCCTCCATAATACACAAATTGTTTATATTAACAATAGAGGTTCTAAATTCAGAGACAATGCAAAGTATTGGCTAAAAGTTCATTTACAGGGAGTAGCCGACAACATGGTAAAAGCTTGAAAGAAAGCAAGCAATTGATAGGTGTGAGAGAGCAACAACACTGCTAGAAGATTAGGCGAATGCTTATTTAAGGTTTTTTCAAAGGGTTTCCAAGCAGTTTAAAAAAAAAATCTGATTTCTTGGGCCAAATATAGGTTACACAAGATATTACCGTGATGTGCATGATTTTCTTCAGTATGAAGTACTAATCTTTCTAGCTCTTGTTTCGGTAAGTGCCATGTCAAGTTGCTTCTATAGATTGACAAGGTCCATCACACTTTCCTGCTCCACATATGGTTCTTCCAGTTGGCTGTCGAGACTTACAGATGTCAAAAAACAACTTTCGTGATACATTTAAGAGTACAAGTAAAGAATAAGAATGTCACATTTGGACTATATGCAGAAGCTTTGTATGTGAACGGAGCTGTAGAAACAAATATGATGGCTACTTAACAAATTTTGACAAGAAATACCAAATTAGGCGGCGTTTCGAACCTGGCAATAATTTTGGCTAAATGGGCAAAGAAGCTGATTGCATTAGTCAACATAGCCATAAGTAGGTCAAGCCAGTTAGCTACATGAAACAAGTATCCAGGAAAAAAAAATCTTGCAAGTAACCAATGTTTTATGCAAAGACATGCTACCATATACCATGACAATGCTATAATTGAACTTCAGGCAACCTTATAATCAAGTTTTATAAATGCATCTCAACATTTGTGATTAAAAAAAGGGTTGATTAGGGAAATGAAACTAAGTCAAAAGCAAAGTAAATGTTATACTCAAGACAATGAAATAAGTAATGTTAGTATAGCTTATTAAATAAAAGTGAGCCACACAGGGGACTAGGCAACAAATAGAGTGAAACAAAAAACCAAAATAGGGACCGGAAAATGTATTTGCTATCATCCTAGTAGAAAGTTGACCCTTCACATTTCAATTCATTCATGGAAGAACTCTATTATAGTCCACATCAATCTTCCAGTACCAAGCATTACATAGCCCTTATTGATTTATGCACTAGTAAGGTTCCTCCACCTAAACTACACAACTCATCATAAGTTGTCTAATCATAAGTCATTTATATTTCAAAACAACTCCTCAGACCTATATTGAATATAAATTACCATTTCTACCTACAGTTCTCATACGGCTAAATAGCCCGTTTGCCCCTTGAACTTTGCAAATTTAGGCCAGTTTGCCCCCTAAACTAATAATTGTGCCACATTGCCCCTTCAATTTTAAAAATTAGGCCAATTCCCCTCCTTGCCGTCAACGCCGTTAGTCACGTGCAGTCACGTGACTAATGGTTCCGTTGAATCCGTGTTAATTGCTGACGTTTGATTTTTTTGATGACATGGAATTTTTTGGGTGGGGCATTGTCGAAAAGTCCGGGTCCGGGGGACCCTGCCGAAACGACTTTGGAAAATGAAGGAGTCGCCACTAATCTTTTTTGCCTAGGTGTGATTAGCCACCTACAATTCTTAGACCTAATGGATCATGCTTGACGACGGACACACTAAGTCTAAAACTACGGTCTGCGAACCAAAGCCCAAGTCCGGGAGTCGGTTACATGTCGGGAAGGATTAGAACCCCCACAACGCTCGTCAAACGATGGTACCTCTAGTCTAATCTAAATCTATCGGGTTTAATCTTAAAGGTTGCTTTTTCTTAATTCTTATCCAAAAGGTTATAAAGGAAAAATAAAATCATTTTTCAAATCAAATGTCGAGGACACGAAGAATGTGATCGAATTGCCGTCGAAAAATTCTATTTCGATTATCTTTCACTGTCTGTTCTCTTATTGATCTTTTTCTGTTCGAAAAAGAAATTTTGAAAATGCTGTGATAAAACCTTTTATTCTTTTTTTGCTTTTTTCAAAACTTGACCAATTTTATTATTTTCCAAAAGTCTTCCTTTGGATTTGCTTAAATTGAAAAACGTTCTTTCTTTGAAAATGCTTACCTTGAAATACTCTTTGATTACCCATTTTAATTACTTTTGAAAACAGAATAAGAGAACATGGTTTTTGAAAACATTTCTGAAAACCTCTTTTATTACATCTTTTAATTTTCTGATTTTTCCATTTTTTCATTTTTTCTTTTTCTTTTCCTTTCTTCTTTTTTGCTTTTTCTTCAAATCTTTATCTAAATATTAACTAATGCATGTATGGAATGATGAATGCAAGGTCCGATTTTATTAGTTGATTAATAAAAAGGAGTTTACTTGAATTGGCCTTCACGTACCTAGCCCGGCCCTCCAGGAATATTCGTGAAAACCAATCAATCTCGAGACGAAATCCCGAGAGGTCGTGCCATTGCATCTTTACCAGAGATTTGCCTGTCGTAGCTAAAAACACCCCTTTATTAGTCAAGACAGATAATGGTGGCATGAAATGCAAACAGTTTATAATGAACTGGAAAATAAACATGGCATGCATGTGTCTACTTTACTTATCTACTAAATTACTAATTATTACATATCCAAAACAAATAAGTAAATAAAACGAAAAGCTACGGGTCAAGACTGGGACAATTCCGGGGACCTCTGCACACTAAACAACACGATTAGCCACATTTAGGAGCACAACACACAAATCAACCACGTGCATCACATAAAATTAAAAAGAATCAAAGGTCAAATTAAACAAACTTGGCACGAAAAATTAAATCTACCTCATAATTAGCTTAAACTTAAAAGAAACCAAATACTTAACCAAAGACTTAATTTTCAAGTACATGCCAATCCAAATTAATTCGCTAATCCCATTTTAAGTCTCTTCTAATTTAAAGAGTCAAATTCTTTATCTCAAAGTTTATTTTAAAACTAAAATTAGCTCGAAAATAGCCTCTTAACTTCCAAGCTAATTTTAATTTAAAAATTAGAACTTTGAACTAAAACTTTGACCTTTTCAATTAAAAGAGTCTCTAAATAGGATCAAAGAACCATCTTGGATTAGCATGAACTAAAAAAAATCAAGCTTAACTCGATTTTAACATAAA
The DNA here is from genome assembly GCA_001974805.1 of Corchorus capsularis. Lineage (NCBI taxonomy): Eukaryota > Viridiplantae > Streptophyta > Magnoliopsida > Malvales > Malvaceae > Corchorus > Corchorus capsularis. Next base: position 13,435 of record AWWV01011204.1, read on the forward strand.
AACCTAAACTTTATCATTTTATTAATCATTTTTTTATTAAAGCCTTAATCTTTAAGTTAAATCCATCTTAAAATTAACAAGTGAACATTTTTTAACTTAAAAAACCCCTTATTTACAAATAAAAATTAACAAACACACTAATTTAAGTCATTTATTTAAACAAAAATCTAACCTTTTAACTAAAGGACTAATTCCAAAACTACTCATAACCAAAAACTTAGACATTAATCTTAAACTTAACAAATGACATGATTATTTAACAAATTACTTAAGATTTTAACATGGAAATTAAAAAGGCTAGGACTTTTACTTAGATTTAACATAGGAAAGATTATTTATGGCTAACATAACCTAAATCTATCAACTTTACCACAAATTGAAACAAATAGGCTTTAAATCTAAGCAATCACACCAAAACAAGCCCCAAATTGAAATTAACAAGCATAACCAGGCCCAAACAGCAGCAATTAAAACAATATGGACTGAATTGTAAAAAAATTAAAAGAAGACTCACCAATACAACGCCGTTTAGACCTAGTCTGTACGAGGCTATAAAAGCTTCTTTTCTTCTCCTCACTTCAAACTCTTTCTTCTTCCTTAAACCCTAGCCGCCTGCACCGCCACCACCGGAGATCGTCCTCGCCGCGTCGGAACTTCCTTCACTGTCGGTTAACCCTCAAAATCTCCAGAAATGGTCACCGTCACCTCTCCTTTCCAGATCCGAGCCCATTTTCTTCCAACACAACCTCTAACCTCGCGAACCAAACCAAAGCCGAGCCTAAAACAAACTTTCCGACCTCCTCATCCCACTGTCAGATCAAGCTAAGCCGATAGTATATTCTTCATCTCAATCATCTCTAGCTTTTCACCATTTAATCTTGTATCTAAGCTTTCTAACTTCATAATCCCCAAATTTGACACTTATGAACCCGAACTTTTTATTTTTGGTTAGATGGGGAATTGAATGTTGGAGCTGATGACAAGGAAAGGGAAAGGTAAGCCTAAAAGAGGGCAATCGAAGGATTGAAGGTTCGTTTCTGTCTTCTCTTTTTTCGGAAAGAAAATGAGAGTTTTTTTTTTTAATCGGTGAAGAATGAGAGAGATTTGATGAGAGTAAATTGTCTGTATTCGGTTGGTCAAGAGAATGGAAAGGCCAGACTCAAGAGAGTGAAATCAGTGAGGAAATTGACGAGTGGTCCGTTCGAGAGAGTCAAGAGAGAGCTCCAAGAGAAAGGCTGAATCCGAGAGAGGGTGTGTGTTCATGTAGCTCCATTGTCAAAAAAAAAAGAGTGAAAGGTCCGGGAGCAGAGGGCTATGAGTCGGTGAAGAGAGGCTGTGAATTGAAGATAGAGTCCATAGAAAGAAAATCAATAGAGAAGATGAATCCGAGAGGATTAAGGGAGGAGAGAGTTCGAGAGACTATGGAGAGAGAATCTGTTGAATCAGAGAGGGAGAGAGGTGAGAGGATCCGAGAGAGGGTGTATTCAGTGTATCCTCTCCTCTTTTCCAGCTAATTTCCTTTCAGTTTCCTCTCCTCTCTTTTAGCTAACAAACTTTGTCTTTTTGTAGGTTGTTGTGGAAGATCGAATCAGAAAGCAGAGGTGGCAAGGCTGAGTTGGCAAGGAATCTAGGTGAGCCTCTGCAATGTCTTCATGATTGATGAATAAGGCCTGTTTGACTTTCCATAATCTTGATCTTTTTTTAATGATGATCTGATGATATTCTGTTTGTATCCTAGCACTTGACACTGATTTATTTGACTTTCTGATTTACCTCATTTGATTCCACTACACACACTCATATTGCATTGTAGCAAAAATTAGGTGTGCTTGATTAGCCATTTTCTTTTGTAGTTGGATTGATTTTCTTGGCAGCTGTCACGCTCATTTTAATCCAGTGTCTTGAGTGCATAAGCTTCCATGTACAACTGCTTTGTTGTTCTCTTGTAGTTACTTCTGATTATCTTCACATGAATCGATCCTGCATTTTGACCTTTGGATTTGTTGAATGGCCTTTTGATGAATGCAACTCCATTTTGCTTTTAGTACCTCTGAATGCATCTTGGCCCTATTTCCCTTAGCTCCCGTTTACTTTTGCCCATTCTTTCCAATCATACTCTCCTGCTGTATTTACCAAACTTTTTTCTTGTTGTTAACAGGATTAGCAAGTAAGGAAGAAATATGCATAGGGAAAAGTCAACCAACGCTCCCCACTTTGTAACCCACAGAAAGCTCATGCACTTATAAACTAAAGCTATTGATTTTTCCATCTTGTAAATGTAACACATTGCTTTGTTCATTTTTCTTTTGTATTTCATGCTCATGTACCTAAATAAATAGAGGCTAATTATATGAAATGAATATGCCATGAATGAATGATTTCCCTTTTTATAATATATTTGAGACTGAATCATATTAACAAATGCCAATGCATGCGTATATGATTAACGGGCCAATAAGAATGTTCCATGAAATGGCCATTGATATAACTAATATGATTAACAACTAATATGATTAATAACTAATATGATTAGTGACTAATATGATTAATGGGAAAGTGAAAATAGATGGGACATACTTAAAAATGAAAATGAGAATAACAATTGAAAACTAGACCTATTACTAAAAAGGGATTAAGCTATATGATTAAAATGCAACAAAATTAAATTACTAAATGAAGATACAATTAAATTACTAAATGAAAATATGCAAAAATGCCAAAGGTACACACTAAGATTTTTTTTTGGATTTTTCAAATGCAATCTACATGACTTACAATGAATTAGCTAATATAAATTAAAAGTGAACTTAAAATGACCAAAATACCCCCTAAATGCAAAAATGACCAAAATGCCCCTGAACATGAAAATGACCAAAATGCCCTTATGTGACCCTAATAGCTAATTAAGAAATAAATTGATTTAAATTGAAGGATATAGGACAAAAACGGGTGTCTACAGGCATGTGGGGCCCACGACATGATAAAATATGCCGAATTTTTTTTAAAAAAAAAGAAAGAAAAAACCCAAATGCCCAAAATTAAAATCTTCGGTTTTTCTTTCTCTTTTCTTCTTCGTTTCTTCTTCAACCAAATCTGGAAATCACAATCCATAAGAATGATAAAGAAAATGAAGTCAGGGTCTGACTTACTCTATTTCTGTCCGAGCTTTGTGACCCATTCTTTAGAGTGCGAGTAACCAGAAATGAAGAACCAAAAGGCACAAACACTCAAATTCCAGTAATGATGAACCAAGCGAAATTGTAGCTTTGCTCGCATTGGGTGACTTTATATTAGTTATGCTCTGCTCGTGCAATTTTTTTTTTTTGGGCAACAATAAATTTGTTTTGGAATTAACAAATTTGTCAAACAATGATATTTTGGAATTAATTATAAGCAAGAATTAATTAAAGGCAAGAGCAAGAGCAAAGAAGGAACCAACCAACCCACTTTTAATTTTGGGTCCTGACTTCTTTGTCTTGGGGAGTGCGAGTAACTAGTGTGTGACACTAGATCGGCTCTTCAACAACCCCAGCTCCTTCCCTCTCTCTTTCCTTTTGGGTGGGGTGGTGGCTCGTCAAGACCAGATCGGTATCCCAGTCCAGCAGGGAGCTTAGAAACCACCACGAAGACGCAAGACAAGGTGGAGAGTAGACTCGTTCTGAATGTTGTAATCGACAAGGGTCCTTCCATCTTCCAACTGCTTCCAAGCAAAAATCAACCTTTGTTGGTATTTGGGTTTGGGTTAAAGAGGAAGGGAAGAGGAAAAGAGAAAGAAAAACTGAAGATTTTAATTTTGAGTCTTTGGGTTTTTTCTTTCCTTTTTTTGCCTTTTCTTTTTAAAAAAACATGGCCATATTTTATCTCGCCGTGGGCCCCACGTGCCCCATCAAAACATTTCCACGTCAGCAATTAACATAGGTTCAACGGAACCATTAGTCACATGACTGCACATGACTAACGACATTGACGGCAAGGCGGGATTGGCCTAATTTTTAAAATTGAAGGGGCAATGTGGTACAATTATTAGTTCAGGGGGCAAACTGGCCTAAACTTGCAAAATTCAAGGGCAAATGGGCTATTTAACCGTTCTCATACTAAACACAGCAAAATTTGAAATCAGCAATTTCTCATTCTAAGCTTCTTAAGTATATCGATTTTTTTTATTATTATTAAATTCACCCTCTTTTTATACATTTAGCAACTCATATATCCTAGAAACCAACCTCATTATTGCCTTTTTGTGAACATAATTTTGTCTACTTTTTATGGAATAATATACCCATTTTGACATCCAACAGATATTATTTCTCCTGGAAATCATCATCTAGTTCAAATACGAGCTCTACCAAAGCCATGCTGAAATTTTTAAGACAATGAGCACCTAACATGTGGACAACCAACAACTAACTAAAGCTTCAATTTCAATACCATGTAAAGCTCTCAATCTAAAGCTAATGGGTAATTACTAGAGAAACCTAAGGTAATTATTAAACTATTATAGAATTTTAAACTTAAGCAAAAGCATAGCTACACTTAACACTCACAAGTGTCAGGTATCATAAAAAAATGGAAAAAGAAGAAAAAAAAACAATAAGAGGTAAAAACCACCTGATCGAGCTAAAATTATGTATGTTTTTATAGCTATTTTTATATACTTTTTGCAACTTTTATATGTGTTTTTACCCTATTTTGCTAGTATTTGTGTTTTTAGGTCTTGAAGACAAGAAAAATGAAAACTTATTGTTTTTCACTCTTTTTGGAGCTATTTTGGAGACTTTTTACTCAACTATGGATTTGAAGATTCGAAGTTCGCCTTTTGAAGATTTCTTGAAGATATTTTGAAGATTTGAAGACAATTAAAGAATTAATTCAAGAAGGAAGAATTGAAGATTTGGAGTTTATTTGCAAAGGATTGAAGTCAAACCCAGAAGAAGCACGGAAGTTAAGGATTTTTGGATAATTTATATGGGATTATACTCAGCCCATATAAACCTATAATTGGAGTTAAAATCCCAATTTATAGGCTTAATATCCAAAGGAATATCCAAATCCCGTAATTTCCCGTAACTAGTCCTATTTGGAGTAGGAAATGGCGCAGTCTCGTTAGAAAAGCCATAACTTTCTACTCAGATGTCTGTTTTAAGCCCATGAGTAGCCGTTGGAAAGCTAATTCCGAGCTCTACAACTTTCCTTTGAAGTTTCTTCAGAAATCCAGAAAATTCCAGAATCCTATTCTGACTTGGATTCTACTCTAGGAAGACATCTAATCCAACTTGGAGTCCAAGTCAAGGCTAAATCATCCTACCCCTATTCCTCCACTATAAATAGCCACCTCCTGTATCACAAATCATATACTACACAATTTTTCTCTCATATAGTTTTATTATCTTTTTCTACCTTTCTTTAGTTTAGGTTTTCTCTAGTTTTAGAAGGGGGAAGTCGACACCCTCTCTAACCATAGAGGGGTGCGACAACCCTAGGTTTTCAAGGAGGAGAAATCGTTCCTCCCTAGTCCTGTAAGTTTTCTTATGCCTCTCATGGATTTTCCTAAGTCCATGAGTAGCTAAACCCTTAATACTTCTGATCCTTTGGTGAATTCAATCAATTGATTATGGTGAGATTTCTATACTTATAATTTTGTGTTAAGTTCTTGATGATAGTAGATAAAACCCTGTTTTATTTTATGATCTTGAATCTTACTGACTTAAGTGGCCACTAACGATGTGGGTGGATAGATCTATTGCTAGTCAAATAAGGATTGAACCCCGAGTTTGATTTATGGTAGCAAATCAGATTTGTTTGATCGCTGCCTGATGGGCGTTTGTCTATCGGAGGCCGAGAAATTGTTCTTCGTATGGTTCTACTTTGTAGGCATGTGTGTAAAATTAATTATTCTTAATGCTTTGTTCTTAAGTAATCTTTAAGCCCTGAAAAAGTAATCCATTGTTGAAGGAATAAAAGGGATAACTGCAGCTTCGAACGGCCTCTTATCTAATATACATGTTGGGAAACCTATACCAGTTGTCAGTCAAGAATAAGATGCTTAATTCACCTTTAAAATCAATGATCCATAGTTAATCTGATTGAATCATACCATCGGAGGAGAAGTATGCTTTATAATTATTGTTTGTTTTATTAATTTGCTTTAGATCTAGATTTGCTTTGCTTTGTTTTTAGTTTAATTGTTTTCTTCATAATTGATATAATTAATCCCCTATTTTCTAATTGATTTTTGGAAAAGATCTTTCTTTCCTTTGATAATTATAACCCTTTTTCTGTGGGATTCGACCCCTACTTGCCCTAACTAGTTTAGTTAGTTTTTGTGGGGATTATTTTTATGATTGCTGATGACCGATCATAATTTTTGGCGCCGTTGCTGGGGAAGGGAATTGAAGGGAAGTGAAGCGAGATTAGGTCCAAGAATTAATCTGCTCTAGAAAAAAGTTTTTGTTTTTTCCGATTTTTCTAAAAAAAAAGGGTTTGCGATTTTAAAAAAAAAAAAATTAGGGTTTCCGATTTTTAAAAAAAAAAGTTTTTTCTTTTCCGTTTTTCCTTTTTTTAAAAAAATTCCTTTTTCTGCTTTTTATTTTGTTTAAGAACTGTTACTACTAATTTTTCTTTTTAGTTTTGTTCTTGATTTTTCTAGGAAATTGCATGCCAAAGACAAGAAGTAGTGGTATTGAAGGCTTAGAATTTAATCCTGAGCCTGAAAGAACACTATTTCAGAAGAAGAAAGAGACACAAAGCCGATTACAACAAGAAGAGCAGTCATCCAATTCAAGTTCTCAACAAAATTCTCCTAGATCTGATGTTTCAATATCGTCAGAAGACATGGCCAACGAAGAACAACCCAAAACTCTGAGAGAGTTAGCTGCACCAAACGTCAATGCCAAATGCTTAGCTATTCAATATCCAAATACAACTGAAAACTTTGAGATTAAATCTGGATTTATTCAGATTTTACCTAAGTTTCACGATTTGTCAGGAGAAGATCCTCACTGACATCTTACTGATTTCCAGATTGCCTGCGCATCTACGAGTATTCAAGGTATTCCTGAAGATCAATTCATGTTACGAACCTTTCCGTTCACTCTTAAGGACCGAGCAAAAGATTGGTTGTACCTTCTACCCACTGGTTCAATCACTTATTGGACGAGCCTTAAGAAGCTATTCTTGGAAAAGTACTTTCTTACACACAAAGCATCAAGTATACGGAAGGAGATTTGCGGAATTAAGCAACGCCATGGAGAAACGATGCATGAATATTGGGAACGTTTCAAGACACTTTGTGCGAGCTGCCCCAATCATCAAATCAATGAACAGTTGCTGATCCAATACTTCTACGAAGGATTCCTACCGTTTGACAGATCTTCCATCGATTCTGCAAGTGGAGGAGCTTTCATAGACAAAACTCCTGCCGAAGCTTGGACTTTAGTGGAAAACATGGCTGCAAACACTCAACAATTTAGATGTTGAGAAGACTATTCAAGAGAAGGCCCTACAAGAAGAATCAATGAAGTTTCTACCTATTCCACCTCATTGGAGCAACCACTTCAAGAAACGAATCAGCAAATCGCTATGCTCACTGATTTGTTCCATGCGAATTTTTCAAGTGTGCCTAGGGTTTGTAATATTTGTTCTCAAGGACACTATACTGATAAGTGCCCTACTTTGGAGGACAACAAGCAAGGAGTCAATGCCGTGGGAATACAAGGAACTTATCAAAGGAAGCCTGAACCTTATTGGAGACCTGAGCAACCGAGTCAACAATATGGGAATCAAGGTAATTACCAAGGAAGGCCAATGAATTTCTAAAGACCTAATTTTCAATCTTCACAAGCTATTTCCATCGAGATGCAACAAATCAAGGAAGCTGTAGAGATGATGAGAAAACAAATAAGCCAATTAGCTAGTGATATGAGTGATTTCAAGACACAAGGTCAACAAGGGATTCCATCGCAACCAAAGGTACCTCCTAGAGAGAATGTTAGTGCAATTTCTTTAAGGAGTGGAAAAGAGTTGAAAGAACCCTATACAAATCTTGCCGCACATCAACAAGCTAAAGGAGAGCCGAGCTACACCAAAGAAGATTTACAAGTGCCTGCCGAAATCAAGATTGAAGATGAACCCAATAACACAGAAGCTGCGCAGAACACAGTTAAAGAGGGAGAAGATGCCACAACTCAAGCCAAAGGAAAAGGTGTGTGCAATTCCAACAAGCCTAAAACCGATTCCAACCTAATTCCTTTCCAATCAAAATTGAAGAAGTCAAAGAAAGAAGATGATGATCAAGATATTTTGGAGATACTTCGAAAAGTTGAGGTCAACATCCCTCTTCTTGATGCCATTCAACAAATTCCGAATTATGCAAAGTTCCTTAAGCAACTTTGTACCAACAAGAAAATATTACAAGGTAAGGTAAGCGCTGGAGCTAATGTCTCTGTTGTGCTTCAAAAGAGTTTACCTCCTAAGTGCAAAGATCCAGGTACGTTTTCTATTACTTGTTCTATTGGAAGAAGTATTATAGAGAATACTATGCTTGATTTAGGTGCTTCTTTAAGTTGATGTCTTATTCTTTCTACAAATCCTTAAATCTTGGTCCTTTGAAGAATACTGATGTTATTCTGCAATTAGCTGACAGATCTTTGGTTTATCCCAAAGGTGTTTTAGAGAATATCTTAATTAAAGTTGAGCATTTGATTTTTCCTATCGACATATTCATTATGGATATGAAATATTCGAAAGATCAATGTCCTCTTTTATTAGGAAGACCTTTCCTAAAAACTTCTCATACCAAGATTGATGTATTCAATGGTTCATTGACCATGGAATTCGATGGTGAAGTCATCCACCCTAGAATTTCATCTCAAGTGCCTTTGAAATCTAACAATTTTGTTTATGTTATAAGTTCTAAGTTTGTTAAGAAATGAGCCATTGAAAGAACTCTTGATGCCGCATATGAAGCATTTGAAGCTTTGTCTAAAGCAATTGAGCCTCCTAGCTTTAGAGAGAAGAAAGATCGAGCGAAAGAAGCCAAGAAGGAGAAAGAAGTCAACAACAAAGAAGTTCAACCATCCCTGAAGATCGACCAACCAAGCAATTCAACTGAGAAGCAAGATATAGATCTTAAACATAGAACTAAAGTTGGAAGCATTCTTCAACGCAAAGTGGAGAGTTTTCCCCAATTTTGGCAAAGGTTTAAGAAGCTATGTTATGATAACCCTCATCATGGTTATGATCAAAGAAGATTGGCTCAAAACTTCTACCAAGGATTAAGAGCTTCTGATCGATTGGCTATCGACACTCTTATCTATATTCCCTTGTTCGATCATAGCACTGCTGACATATATGAGATATTGGAGAATTTTGCCCAGATGTTAACCAATGCACCGAAGGAAGCTACCCAAGGACTCAGCCCGACTAAGCCCGTGCCACACAAGCCAGCATGCCCGGCTGCAGCCCCGGCCATCGACATTCCATGGCCGGACGATACCGGCCAATGCAGCCCAAGCCCGTGCGACATCAACCTTTGATGCGCCACATGCCCGGATGAGCCAGGCCACTACCGCGCCTCCTGCCCGGCCATGCCCGGCCTTGTTCGCTCAACCTGTGCCATGCCCCGCGCCAGTCGCTATGCCGCCCGTGCCATGTCCGGCCTTGTCCACTCCAACCGCGCCACCTGCCCGGTCAGTGCCGGCCATGCGAGCTTCCTACCGAGCCGACATCAAGCCATGCCCAGCCATGCTCGGCCGATGCCGTGCCATCCGCGCGCAATACCGAGCCACCACTAGCCTATGTCGCGCCATCTCAAGTTCCAACCGAGCCACTACCAGCCAAAAGCTTTTCAAACCGTGCCTCAACCGTGCCACCATCAGTTATGCATGTGCCACCACCAGATCGTGCTGCTTTAAGTTCTTTGATGTTTTCAAGTTTTGATAAAATTCAACTTGAAATTATCAAAATCATTGAAGAAAGTAGAGTTATCGAGGACCTGTTGAAGGATTACACCCAAAATTCCTTCACCCTTGAAGAATAACCTTCTTTAAGGATTTCCATACCAAAGGAGAAAAAGGAGCTTTTCAACAATATGAAGAAATCGAATGGAGCTTATGCTTGGATTAAACCCCTAAGTTTTCTTAAACCTTACCTCCATTTAATTTTTCTTGCAATAATTTGATTGATTTTTCCTTGATGTGCGATTCATATAGGTTACATAGGTTAATTAAGATTTTAAGATGCATATCATATTTTTGCTTTGATTACCTATTGTTTCTATTGCTTGCCTCTGTATGAATTCAAGTGTGTGAATAAGTGCATAAATTTGAGCATATATTTTTAGCCACCACTTAAGAGAGACATAGTTATACATTGAGGACAATGTATCTTTTAAGTGTGGGGGAGAAAGTCTAATTACATAAAAATTGGCATAATTTTTTCGAAAATTTTGACAAAATTTTGAATTCTATATATATATAGAGAGAGAGAGAGAGTTATTGATTTGATTTTTGATTGATGCATACTTAGAATTCTTAAGAATGTTTGATTCATTGATTGATTTATAGTATGATATCTTATTTCTTAGATTAGGTATAATTGAAGTCTGTGATAATTGCTTACCATGGATTATTTCTATAATTGCCTATTTTTAGAACTTGTGTTTAATTTTTATTGAAACTACACTTATGAGAGTATTTTATGGACTTTTCAAAAATAAGTGTGGGGGACTATCTATATTAAAAGGGTAGTTTAAAAATCTTTTTCATAAAAACAAACAGTGTTTTTCATGCAATAGGAGAAGAGATATCTTTTGCCTTTAAAATTAAAAATAAATCCATTGTTGTCACTCTTCTCTTTAAACAAAAGGAGTTAGTAACCCTTGGGAAGAGATAAGAGGCATGGATCGGCAGAAGTATTGTCCCTCTAGAGTGCTAGTAGCCTCAAAATAAAATAAAGGGCGTTAGTAACCCCTAATCATGGAACACTTTGAGGTTAGTAACCTCACTTTTCTAAAATCAATTACCCTTTGAAACTCATTATAACCCATGCGAAATTCTTGATTTGTATTCGTGATATGCAATTGTTTGAGTAGTGGATATAAAGATGAAGACATAAACTTATAGAAAGAAGTAGTTATAGGTATGATGAATGATAAGTGATTAGAGCTACTTTGATTATGGTTACTTAAGAATAAGGATGCTTGCTATATCTTGATCTATTGAATTGGATACTCTTAATATTCTTTGTTATTTTGATTTCATAATTGAATTGATCCTTGATATATGTATGTATTCAAAGTTTTTCAAAAGATTTGAACATAAGTGCATTAGCTTAGATTAATGAGTCTTAATTTTTGTTTGCCTACACTAGTTTGCTAGGGACTAGCAAAGATTTAGTGTGGGGGAAAATATGATCGAGCTAAAATTATACATAATTTTATAGCTATTTTTATATACTTTTTGCCACTTTTATATGTGTTTTTACCCTATTTTGCTAGTATTTGTGTTTTTAGGTCTTGAAGACAAGAAAAGTGAAAACTTATTGTTTTTCACTCTTTTTAGAGCTATTTTGGAGACTTTTTACTCAACTATGGATTTGAAGATGCGAAGTTCGCGTTTTGAAGATTTCTTGAAGATATTTTGAAGATTTGAAGACAATTGAAGAATTAATTCAAGAAGGAAGAATTGGAGATTTGGAGTTTATTTGCAAATGATTGAAGTCAAGCCCAGAAGAAGCCCGGAAGTTAAGGATTTTTGGATAATTTATATGGGATTATACTCAGCCCATATAAACCTATAATTGGAGTTAAAATCCCAATTTATAGGCTTAATATCCAAAGGAATATCCAAATCCCGTAATTTCCCGTAACTAGTCCTATTTGGAGTAGGAAATGGCGCAGTCTCGGTAGAAAGGCCATAACATTCTGCTCAGATGTCCGTTTTAAGCCCATGAGTAGCTGTTGGAAAGCTAATTCCGAGCTCTACAACTTTCCTTTGAAGTTCAAAGCCCAGTTCTGACATCTTCAAGGCCGAATCTTCCGTTGAAGTTTCTGCAGAAATCCAGAAAATTCCAAAATCCTATTCTGACTTGGATTCTACTCTAGGAAGACATCTAATCCAACTTGGAGTCCAAGTCAAGGCTAAATCGTCCTACCCCTATTCCTCCACTATAAATAGCCACCTCCTGTATCACAAATCACATACTACACAATTTTTCTCTCATATAGTTTTATTATCTTTTTCTACCTTTCTTTAGTTTAGGTTTTCTCTAGTTTTAGAAGGGGGAAGTCGACACCCTCTCTAACCATAGAGGGGTGCGACAACCCTAGGTTTTCAAGGAGGAGAAATCGTTCCTCCCTAGTCTTGTAAGTTTTCTTATGCCTCTCATGGATTTTCCTAAGTCCATGAGTAGCTAAACCCTTAATACTTCTGATCCTTTGGTGAATTCAATCAATTGATTATGGTGAGATTTCTATACTTATAATTTTGTGTTAAGGTCTTGATGATAGTAGATAAAACCCTGTTTTATTTTATGATCTTGAATCTTACTGACTTAAGTGGCCACTAACGATGTGGGTGGATAGATCTATTGCTAGTCAAATAAGGATTGAACCTCGAGTTTGATTTATGGTAGCAAATCAGGTTTGTTTGATCGCTGCGTGATGGGCGTTTGTCTATCGGAGGCCGAGAAATTGTTTTTCGTATGGTTCTACTTTGTAGGCATGTGTGTAAAATTAATTATTCCTAATGCTTTGTTCTTAAGTAACCTTTAAGCCCTGAAAAAGTAATCGATTGCTGAAGGAATAAAAGGGATAACTGCAGCTTTGACCGACCTCTTATCTAATATACATGTTGGGAAACCTATACCAGTTGTCAGTCAAGAATAAGATGCTTAATTCACCTTTAAAATCAATGATCCATAGTTAATATGATTGAATCATACCATTGGAGAAGAAGTGTGCTTTATAATGATTGTTTGTTTTATTAATTTGCTTTAGATCTATATTTGCTTTGCTTTGTTTTTAGTTTAATTATTTTCTTTATAATTGATATAATTAATCCCTATTTTCTAATTGATTTTTGGAAAAGATCTTTCTTTCCTTTGATAATTATAATCCTTCTCTGTGGGATTCGACCCCTACTTGCCCTAGCTAGTTTAGTTAGTTTTTGTGGGGATTATTTTTATGATTGCTGACGACCGATGACCACCCAAAAGTGTCGTTTTCTCCAATTTGAAGCCCAAAACAAACAAGTCAGGTAGAATTCTAATCCATGTATTTATTCCTTCTCTGAGACAGAAGTTGTCCCCACGGAAGAAAACGAAGCATCCTCTCTAACCTTTCCAGATCTCCATGGAGAATATCAATTGATGTGATACCTTTAGAGCAATGAACTAAATAGTAGATTATTTTCTTCCATATGGTTGTCCTTATAATATTTCAAAATGCTTTCAAAACAAGAATGCTAATCAATCACACTATGTTTATTTTATTTTTTCCAAAGAAGAAGAAGAAAATAGAGATTGAAATTATCTATTAAAACCTTAGAAACGGGACATCAACCATTGGAGACAAAAAAATCCACACAAACTTTGGTGAAGCGGTTGCTTTGATCTTCTGGGTTTTGATTTTGAGAGTCGCGTTTTTTCATAGCAGCAAGAACAGGGAGAAGCCGGGACTTATCAAATTATAAGTTTTAAATGGAATTAGAAATTTTTATATTTTGGACTAGATTTGGTATATTCAAATCAAAATCATATTGAACTTAAGACTTTGCCTAATGGCCAAGGCCTCATAATTAAGTTCACTCGGGGAGGAGGGTTTGAACCCTTGCTCTCCCTTCCCCCTCTCCCCTTTTGTGTTGTAATGTTCCCTCTCAATTCTAAATTTTTTTGATCAAATTGGCGAGCATAAGAGTTTTTTTAGCATTGAATCAACAAATATATAATTTATTGGCATCTGTTTTCAGACTTTGTGGCATGTCAGTATAAGCCACAGTTTTTTTCTTTGCTCATTTCAAAAATAATTTGTGTATAATTTTTGCAAATACGCAGACTTAATACTCAAATATAGGCGAAATATTCAAAGATTTATACTAATAGGTACCCAAAGACATGCATGCATGATAATAGTTAAAATCAGTACTACATAACATTTCTCATACTACATATATATAATAATAAGCTAATTTCATGCTCTTCATCCAGGACCAGTACTACTTAAGAATGAGCATTAGACAAAGTCTCAGAGTTCAAATTCTAACTAGCAGTAGCAATAGCAATAACAGAGTGATTTTTGTGCATATGGAAATGAATTTCAATCAATGTAATAACCACATAATTTTTAACCAAAATTACATAGTCTTCAATTTCCTATGTTTTTGTGGTACACTATTGCTGGACACAGATGTGGAACTTGAAGCAGCTTCTATTTGCCAATAAGCGGCCCTTTTCCTTGGGGCCTACTAAACAACAATAACAATAATATTAATTATAATGTAAAAAGGAATATGTATTAATATCATATGCCTAGTAAAAAGGTATATATAAGTAATTTGAATGAAAAAAAGTTCAATTTGAAAACAAAACTACATGAGATTCATCATCACCATCATGCCCACTCCCACGATGTTGCTTGTACACAAATTCTTGCAGCTGGTCAAATTGCTGCTGGAGATTTCTCTTTCTAGCCTCTTCTGCCTCCTTCTCAATGTGGTGCTTTTCATTCAGTTGCTCCAGATACACCAGCTTGGCTTGCATGGTTTGAAATTCTTATATTGAGGGCAGGGGAGCTGAAGAACCTGCAGCAGCACCAGAACTTGACGTACCAGCATTGTTTTAGTAGTAACTTGTTGGCTGAGTTAGCAACCCCAATCCCTAGAACCGGGAATATTTTTTTGGCCCGTGTATCCGCTCATAAATCGTGTTTTCCTTGGAATGGACCTCTTGTGAAGTGGAGCAATCCATCGTTTCCACAGACAAGAGTTCCCTGGCCTTTTGCTATTATATATAGAAACAATGACAACAATTAAAACCACAATACAGCTACTGTAAAACACATGTTCAAACAATTACAACCTTTCCTATTACATGTCCAAAGGCACATGCGATAGTTGCAAAACACATACACACTCAACTCATCACTAGCATCAGGCTTGTAACCAAACTCAATCAAGTTGAGATACACACACACACATATATATTGAATCAACGATCAAGTAAATGCAAGAACTAATTACCAACATGAAAAGCACAACAAATGCATTGGGTCTTACCACTGATTCCGAAGCGGATTGACGCATAGCAGATCCATCTTTTTTTGTGTGAGTCACGACATAAACTGATAGTCGCCTAACTTCCTTCCCCCTGCCTCCACAGACTATATAAATTCAAAAACAGAATAAAACACTTAGTTTTAACCCTGAATTTTGTTATTTCTTAATTCAAAAACTTCATAAAACACTTCCCATTTCATTTCTCTTTCTAGCAAAGCTCTTGGACCCACTGGTATGGGTATGAGCTTGCGTCGCTCTGCTAAGCTACGCTTGCGCTGCCTTATCCTGCCAATGACAACAATAATTCCCAATTTAACGTATATTTAAGTCAATAATGAGAAACTGCCAAAACAAGTATAGAACATTAAAGAAAAAGTAAGAACAATAGATCCTTATTAAGGGAAAACCGAAACTGAAAAACAGAAACAACACCTTTGCTTGTTGAGTAAACCAGTAATCAGCTAAGTCATCACTTTGAGACTTCACCAAATCATCGATCCGAAGAGCTTTCACAGCATATGGGGTCTTATTTGCGTCAAAATGTCTTCTTTTCAATCTGTTCTTGTAACCTCTCCATTTCTTAGAGACTGATTTTTTTAATATAAGCGTCAGTGACATCAATAAGGAAAAATTTGTTTTGTAATACATAATGAATAATCAGTAAAGTGGTTTTAACTTAGCTTAAAATTAGGGATATTCAACACTAAAAATGAAGAAAATATACCTTCACCCTTTGTACCACTCTTGCTTTCTCGTCATAAGTTATCTTAGACCAGGATCATACATTAAGAGGCAACAATCATCCATTTTTGGCCAACTTTCCCATATGACCAGCGAGTAAGGATGCAGAATCTCTAATGGATTGGCCCATGTCGTTGCCCTTAACAACCACTCTCTCGCCCGATTATAGATTGTAGAGATCAACAATGCAGGTTTTGCCTCTTCTTTTAGTCCTCACACCCCTTTCATCAACTATTAAACATAAAAAGCAGTGTATTCAACAAAAAACTACAAAGGTAATCAAACAACTCAAACAACAAAGGTAATCAAACAACAGAAAACGACAAATCCAATTCAGATCTTATATGAAACCTACTTAATAAAAACCTAGACCTAAAGCTCAAGCAATTCACACTCTCAAAAAGAAAGAGTGAAATATCATAAAAGAAAATGATCACCAAAAAGTAACTTGACCATTAAAGAACAATAAAAACAAGCAAAAGTCATGAAGAATTAGACCTAAATGAAGCTCCTTTTACATGCTCATAAGAAAAGCAAAGGCGAAAAAAAAAAAAAAAAAAAAAAAAACCCCTCAAAGACTTACCGTTAACCACATTGAGAGCCTCCTTAGCTTCTGCTATGTCTGAACCACATGTCCCTCCTCCACTCGAACTACCTCCTTCATCAATAGGAGGTTGGGGGGCAACAATGCTTGTGATTTCGATATTTTTCAATCTAAGGTGAGGCATTTCTGCAATGCAAAGGAAATGTCTTTGTTTAACATAACAAATCATTGTTTTTCATCAAACAAAAGTAAGTATACAATGAGATATGTGTGTAGAAATAGCTACAAAAACTTAGCATATAAACAATAAAATAGATTCCAGACAGGCAGACACTCATTGCATCATGCAAAGAATGAACAACATTTATCAACAAACACATAACATATGCCCTATTTTCTATAAAAGCTCATTAAATTCTAAAGGTGCATGTCCACAAAAGCTTAAATTTTTATGCCATTTGATAACAATGACATCTAAAGACCAGTAAAAATGTTATTCCTAACATAACAAATCCCAATCAAATCAAAAGAATGTCGTAAGCTAACAAACAACTTATCCCCAGGTTTCTAACGTAATAAAAGCCTTGATCTAAGTCTTTGATCTCAACAACCTTTCTATTAAAAGAGTAATATAGTATAGTAAGTAAAATATGTTTTCTTTTCAAACTATGATCATCATATAGTAAGTGAAATATATAGTATAGATCCTGCAATCTTAGTATATGAAGAGTAACACTAAATGACTCCACATCAATCTGCCAAATGTTTAAAAATGCAAAAGGCAAAAGCCAAATTCCAAGTTAAGCATACCAGGCCTGTACCAAATGGTTCAAATGTAGATCACATTAAGACCTACAGAAGTCATACACATAACATGAAGAAAATAAAATACATTAAACCAACTGCATAATGGATAAAGCTATGCATACTTTTAATTTCAGTTTCAACTATTACAACACTTAAGAGCGATATTTGAAGTTTCATCAAATTTGCATATATAGGTAAAGCAATTAAACCTACTAAGTCCTTCTTGTGCAGGGAAAAGCATATGAGCACAAGTTTACTTACTGTTAATATTTTCTTTGTATAACTTAATTCAAAGCTGCAGCCAAAATCAGGCAGATAACTTAACAAGCTAAACTCCACATATATCAACAGGATCTAAGAGATACTGCCATCATAGAGTTCTTGTAAAACCTTACCATTCTAGTTTTTCCTTTCAAAAAATTATGGTGAAAACAGTGTAAATAGGAAAACTATAGAACAGTATACCATTATAAAACACTATGAAAATAGATAAAATGCACCTTTTCATTCTTTGAATGCTTAACTTGAAGCGATCCTTGTACTAAGAAGCATAGCAAGCAGAGAAACCCTAAAACAAATGGAGGCAATTTGTTTAATCCACTAGAATAATTTCAGGAGCAAAACCCTAATTTAGAGAGATAAAAATGGGCCAAAATTCATCACCTGATATTTACCCTAAACCACACTGAGATGGGAGAAACGGTAAACCCAAAGCTCCAAAAGAAAACTGAAAAAAACTCTAAATTGCAGTTGGAGAAACTGCCGAATGGGAGGGCACAGCTAGTAGCAGGTTTGGTTAATAGGTTGGTGATAATTGAAGTCGACGTTTTGAATGAGGCAATTTGAGTTTGAGTCATTCTGAAAGGAAAATACATGGAGTAATATTTGATTCTCTGTAAATGCCACAAAAGTCATGTCGAATCCATGGCACAATATGGGGAATCGATGCCATTTTCAGATCTTTTGCCATCTCCTTTTTGCACACTAGACAAAGAAGGAAACCCAAAAAATGAAAGGTTGCAACGGCGAATATTAGGTCAAGTATATTAGACCTGCAATACTGGAAGTGATGGCCACTTTTAATTTTTCTGTTTTCTGCGATTTTTTTTTTGTAAATAAAAAGTATTTTCTAATTATAAATAATAATTATAAATGTTAAAAAAAAGACTTGGGCCACGACATTCAACCCCAAAACACCACTGGGCTAATGCTTATTGCGGCCCAAAATCAAAAAATCGCCTGGACCCATTAAATCTAATTTGAACCCTTACAACTTTGGGGCATTTTTTATAATGGCCTCTAAAATAACACCACCATAGTCCAGTTTTCGTGTAGTGAGATTATTACTACTACAATTAAACATAACTTAAACCATCCCTAAGGGGACATCCCAATGATTAAAACTTGGGACTTCTTGCGGGAGGTTTCGAGTTCAAATTCTAGGATGGGCGGAGATGAATTTGGGGATAGGATAGGGTTATCGTCAGTTGTGTAGCCCATTTCAATATGATGTTCATGAGTTGCCAAACAAAATATAACTTTTCTTCCATCCTAGTTTTAAAATGAAGGTTGGGTCTGGTTTGGGGGGATGTGAGATTAACACGGGAATGTGGCCTCTGGAATGCGATATGAAGTCGTTTGGTTGAAGGGGTTGAAATATGCCAAGGGTTTGCAATATTACTGCCACGTCGGATTTTTGGCAAGATTCCCAGGAATGTGATTCCCATGGGCGCCTTAAGTTATGTGATATTCCGAGGTCATCCGATTTTTTCTCTCAATTTTGCCCCCATGATTTTACCCAATTGGACAACCGTAACCTCAAAGTTTGTTAAAATTACAACCCTTACCAACCTCGACATATAAAAGAAAAAACAAAATTTTCGTTCTTCATCTTTTGTCTTCCAAACCCTAGGTAGCCGCTCTCTAATTTCTTTCTTCTTCGTTTTTTTCTTGATAATATCTTCAATTTCTTGTGTTATACTTGTTTTTTAATTGATTTAGTCTTTGTTCGAAGGTTTTCTTCGATGAAGAGGTTAGATCTCGAGCTGTTTGTGGGTTCTATTTTCGCGGATTTCAGATTGGGTTTAAAAGGTCAGTATTGCTTCTTGGGGTTTAGCTTTTTTAGTTGATTACAACTGCAAGTTGGTTGTTTTATGGTTGTATGGTATTTTTGATTATGTTTTCGTCATTATCAACTGTTTGTGTTCATAAATTTGGGGTTTTAAGTGTGAACTTAGGGTTCTGTCAACTGGGTTTTGTGGAAAATGGTTTATTTATGGTAATATTCGAAATTGATGTTAATAAAAAGTGATTTCTGACTTAGGCTTCTAAATGTGTTTTTGTATGAACTGTTTGCTTACTTTAGCTTATTGTTTTAGGGTGTTATGGCTTGATTATCACTAAGACAGAAGAAGGCATTTGGTTACTTTCCTTATATTACATTTGAGGATGATGGATTCTATGTTTTTCATGCTTATGTCACTTGCGTTAGCATTGATTATTAGGAGAAGAGGTACTAATCCTAGGAGGGTAATAAGATAGAGGGCATTGCAAGGGCTATGAAGAAGGACGCTGCTGGGGGTGATAGAAGGCTGAGTTAATTTGATGAGATAATGGAGTTGGGTGGCTTCTCAAACCAGGAAGTGATGGATGCTGGTGAGAATATCTTGAAGGACCTTCACAAGGTTGACACCTTCTTTGGCCTTCCTAAGCTGTTGAGGAAGGACTATGTTCTGAAACAGTTGTTTGAAGCCAACCCTTATCGCCCCTCATTTGATTTCAATGATTTGGGTAGAGATTAGTTCTTCATGTTGGTAAGGATTTTTACGAAAGTAAATATGGTAGCAAACATTCATTTTGTTGATAAATATTATGTTATTTAGGTTGTTTATATCTGTGAATGCTTTCACAAACTGATGGTGACACCTAATTTAGTACTGGCTGTCTGTATATTTTTGAGAAATGGCTGCCTAGTTAGTTTATATGTCCATGGCAGAAAACAATTTGATGAAGTTTAATATTCTGATGGTATGAAATGATTTCAATTAGTTGCAAAAAATTTGTATTATGTTTTTAAATTTTGTACTTTGTTTGAGATTGAGTTGCTGCAAGTTGTTTACAATTAAGCTTGTGCCTTAGAAATTTTTTAATGAGTATACTACCAGGGGTAAATGCGTAATGTAGCTATTTTGCATGCATTTTATTACCCCAAACCAAACAGGTTGATCTTGCATTACCGGAATCCCAACCAAATAAGATTTGGGTCATATTACGGTAATTTTAGCATCTGAATATCCAACAGTAATCTAATATTCCGGAAGGGCATCCGGGATTCTGTGAACCAAAGACCCCCGAAGGGTAATGTTGTAAAAATGTTTATCATTTTAGGAAAATGGACATTATTTTGAAAGATGCCGAAATAGTAAGGTGGACATTGTTTCAGTAGTTGAGAATTCAATTACGTACAACATGTATATTATCAGGTTAAATAGAGATGATCCTTTGCTAACCCTTCCCTCTATCTTATAAGACTGACAAAGAGGTCAATGGACTTAATGCCTCTCTTTATCTTTTGTGTTTCAATAATCCAGAGTAATAAAAATAGGTGAAGCTTTTGCTGAACAAACTGGTTGATCTGATTCCTCTCATTATTTTGACATTATTTTCATCTGACACTAATTTGTTCAAATGTTCTATTAATATATCAAAATCATCTTAACTTCTGACTAAACTGAGTTGAACATAGCGATCTTCTGCAGCAAAAGCATTTCCTGCACAACCAGTGATTTTAGCTGCCTGGAGAACTTTATAAAAATCTATATCTTCCTCTGTCTCTCACATTTCACCCATGCATATGCTGCCATAATCATATGTTTGTTAAACTAAATCATGTATGTTTTCATCTAAAGACCTTTCTCTATGATAGCAGAGGAATGGTTGGAAAAGAGATGTTGTAAAGATGGCAAATGATGAAGTGATTGAATGCTTAGACTTGTAAACCTGAGTTTTATGACTTGGATATCATTAAACTAATAAAAAATTACAAGGTTCATCATGTGAAGGTTTGATGTTTTGATTAATCAAATAAGAGTTACAAATGTAGACAATTTGTTGGGCAAGAAGAAAGCTTGGTACAAACAACCATGACCAAAAAGCAGACAAAACTTGAAAACTTCTTATTCATCTTTGTTTCTCTTCGAAAGGTTTAATTGTAGACTATGTTAACCTAGAGAAGTAGTTAACATTATGGCCATTCCCCTATAGTGGCATGAGCATCTCAATAACTATTAAGAATGCAACTCTTGTTGGTAACAAAATGGTATGCATCACTTTGACAGCATGTAATGTATAGAATCTTGAAAAAATAGAATTAAGTTCAAGATCTGCAGCTAGTTAGAAACCGGAGTGAACTGATACCTTGATAGTTTGTTGTTCTATCAAAGTTTTTTCTAAGGCTGAAATCTCAATTTGGTCCTTGAACTTTCGGGAAAATCCCAAATAAGGGCCACAACTAATTGTTTGCTTTATTGTGTTATGCGTTTTGTACAAATCTAGTGTTTAATTTGAATAGCTTTTATGAGTATTGGCATGGATTATTGGTTGCTTTGTTTTCTACAAATTTTTTACAGCATGGCATTTTTTGAGGGTATTGTCAGGTTTCACTATAATGGGTCTTTTGTAAGTGAGGGTAAAAGTCTTAGGAATGAGAATGAAATTTTAAATGAATTAAACCTTGATCCTGATAAGTTGAGTAAATTAGAGTTGGAAGACTTATTGGAGAGTGCTGGTTATAAAAATGTTTTGTTTATACTACAAAAGGCCATGAATGAGTACGTGTAGGGGGCTTAGGTTAATTGAAAATGAATATGATGTTTTTTAGTTAGGCCCCTTATTTGGGATTTTCCCGAAAGTTCGGGAACCAAATTGAGACTTCATCCTTTTTCTAATATCTTCACTTTAGAAACCAAATGCCAAATAATGTCTCTGAGCCTAACTAATATAATATATAACATAACATTAGGACTAGATGGCTAGTTTAACATTCAATAACATGTATGCAACACTAGATATTATATAGGCTTAAAGTGAGGATTGATATGATTTACCTGGTGAAAATTCTCTGACTTTATTGTAAAAAGTGCATTATTGAGGATTGATTTTCTGCAGAGAGAAGCATTTCGACAAGGATATGATGCTGCTCAATCTTTCCCACCTAGTCTTCATCGTATGGTAGCCAAAGTCAAATAGTCCCCTTCCATCTCTTTTTAGGGCTGCTATTAAAAGCTTAAAAGCTCTTAACTGAGTATCTCTAGAAATCCCCATGGAATTTAGCTCCATGTAATTTGTCATTTTGTTAAACACAATTTCATCTTTTACCACAGCCCACCTGTGTAAACCACCACTACAAGAAAAAGACAGGCTTGTAACGACCCATTTTTATTCCTAATTACGTTCCAAACGTAGTCAGGAACGGGTTGAGGAACGGCAAACCTGGCCATTCCTATATGGCTTGTTCTAGACCAAATAGGAATGAAAAAAGTGTACCCCGTTCTTGAAGTTAGGAATGGATTTATTCTCGCTGCAAAAATTGTTGCTAAAAGACAGGAACGACTTTATTTCAGGAATGTTTTTTGGAACAATTACTTATCATTGCTAAACTCATTCCTATACTTTGGAATGACTTTTGGAACATCTAAAAATTACAACAAAAAATTATAATTGTTCCTAAGATGTCATTCCAATGCCATTCCAAAATTTAGGAATGACTGTTCTAGGAACAACTTTTGAGGATTATATTATTCTGGAAAAAAACAATTGAAATAAACTAGAAATATTAAGAATAATACTAAATAAAATTCAAGGTTTGTAAATTAAAATTTACACTACTTCAAGGTTTGTAAATTTAAATTTACAAGATGTCAAAATATTGTCAAGGATAAGAAATTAGATCAATTTCCTTTCCTCAAAAATAAAGGAATTAGAGTTTCCTCAAAATGATTAAGAGTTTCATTACAATATACTACTGAACTAAATATCTACTGTTCACCTTCATTCTCTTCACCTTCATTCTTTGCCTCATCTTGATGTGTCTCCTCAGTAGGGTCTTGCTTTTGGTTAGTCTAACTAGGTTGATTGCGTCCAATACTAGAGGGCTGAGATGCAGTCTAGGGAAATGTAGGCAATTGGAGGTTGATGTTGCTTTAAGCAAGTGCAGTGCTCAATTGTTGTAGAAACAACTCATGCTGTTGGGTGAGCTGCTTAATTGTATCATGTAGTTGTTGATTTTGTTGTACCAAAACTGCAGTAGGGTCCACAACGCTTAGCACGAACAAGAATACCCATGCCTAATTGATGCCCTTTCGACCCTCCAGCATGCTGAGCGAATAAGGCATTCTTATCAATAGCAGCTAGAGCCGTCGGATCATCACCAGCTTGGCGCTATGCAGCACGTAAAGCAGCCTCGAAATTTTCCTGTAAAAGGAACACCATCAATTTGTAAAGGAAAAACAACATCAAATACAAGAATTGTAGCTGAAAAAGGACATATCAGCAAGCAAAGAAACAAAATATTGACTATAATAGCTGCTGCACAACCAAGTCAGAAAGGAAGGAAACATAGAAAACAAAGGAAAAATAGCAGTAAATACAACAATTATAGCCAAAAATAAACATATCAGCAAGCAAAGCAACAGATTATCCACTATAATACCTGGTGCACACAGAAGTCGGAAAGGAACGAAACATTGCATTCCCTAACTCATAATAACATATCTAATAATAATAACCAAGCAAAACAACCACTATAATAGTTGCAGCATGCCCAATTCAAAAAGGAAAGAAACAAAGCAGACCAAAATCAATAATCAATAATAGATTTTTTACACAAGAACAATGAATACATAGAAGAGATTAACAAACAAGCAACACCAAACAATAGCAACTCTCCAACCAGTATATATGATCTATGCTAATTTCAAAAAACAAAATAAAAAAAAACTCTAAAAAAAAACAACAAAGCAACAGCAATCAGATGGCCACATTAATTGCAAATCAAACCAATTGAACCTTCAAATGAAAATTGACTTACAGCAATAATACGGGCTCAACCCAGGGGGAATGTCTTATCTTTTAAGCTGTGTGTCCATGCAAACAACTCGTAATCGAAGGGCTCTCTACCCAGTTTCACAGTCTTGAAACCATACAATGATAAGTCTTATTAGAAAATGAATAACTTGAAAAAATTCTAAAATATTAAATAATCTAAATATTATCTTTTCTTACCAGTCTCTTTCGATGAATTTTGGTGTCAACAGTGCCACCACAATAGGAGGCAGAGCCTTGCTCAGAAGCTCTGTTCTTCTTATTCCTTTCACTTTTTTCTTGAAACTCTCTAGAGCGCCAATAAGCCCTTAAAACCTCCCAGGCAGCCTCTGGGACCCATCTTAATGGTGGAATTTGTGGTACCTGCCTAGCTAGAATGAAGGCGTTCCGAATGTGCTTACCAATGCGCTTTCCGAACTCCTTCATAACAGCCTTTTCTCTTTTTATAGGGAAGGTGTAAAAGACCTACGAGAATAAAACAATGTTATATTAAAGTGTGTATTTAATGAAATGCAATACATAGAAGAAGTGAAGTTAAAGTTTATTTACCCTAAAAGCCTAGAACATCTCATTCCGCACCCACTGAGGAACCATGGTCCAGCAAGGCCATGGACTGTTCCAATAGCCTTCCGCGACTGCATAAATGATCCGATGGCACTCGTGGTCACTGCATAATTAAAAAAGAAATAATTGGATTAGTCACTTAACAAAATAATAAAGTAAAAAAATAAGGAAAAGAGAATGTGATATATATGAGGCCATCATATCGTCATCAAGCATGATCAGACCCTCTGGATCTGCCGCTGGTCTCTCGGGCAATGGAATAACCGGATCTCCACCAAGCTGATTGAACACTAAAACTCGCTGTCCATGTTGCTGAGCATGTGCCAGCTCTTCTACCTTCAACTCCTCCTCTGTTACATAGTCTTCCTTACCCTCCTGCTCCTCATCAATGTCATGATCGGGCTGCAAATTTTTAGAAGGATCACAAACTCTTAGAGGTGGCTGATCTTCTCGATGTTGCTCAACTGGAGGAGGTGGTGGCTGCTGCAATGGCCTATGAGTCGGTGGTTTTATATATAGCTTTTCCAGACATGGTAGCTGTTGAGATGACGAGGATGAAGCACCAGATGTCCAGCTATTGTTGATCCCACCAGTTGTAGATGGTGGCATATATGGTTAGAGCTGGCAAAATGAACCCGAAACCCGAAACCCGCCCGAACCCGAACCCGAAATTACCCGAATTGACCAGAAAAGTCAACGTCCCGAACCCGAAATTACCCGAACCCGAAAATATCCGAACCCGCCTGAACCCGAACCCGACCCGATCCCGAGATCAAAATAATATTAAAAAATTCAAGAATTATTTATAAAATAAAAATTTTTCATTATTGTTTAGAAAAATCACACTTCTTCCTTTTAATATTAATATTAAATAAAGCTATTACATATAAATAAATAAGTCCAAGTTCTTTATAGGTTCAATTAACGGTCCATTAGCTTTTAATTTGTTTAATCTAAGCCTTGCATTTTGATGATTTGTTTAATTTAATACTTAATTTGTTTTAATTTGCTACAATTTAGTATTAATTAGCATTAAATAGTTTAAATTAGTGTTGAAGTATATGTATTTTATATTTAATTCAGTTAATTTAAATGGTGCACACAATACACAACTTAATAATTGTCGGTGGCGTTGTCTTTCCAAAGAAGAGTTTTCGCTTTTAGCAAGTACGATCATTTTCTTCTTGAGACCTTTTACTTTTTTTCATCATGTGGGAGCCTCTGAATGTCTCTAACGATGAGACGGTTCTTTCGTTAGTATTTTTTAACAATTACTCAATCTTTATATATACTTCATCCGTTCCAAAATAACTGTCGTTTTTTGGATGAATGTGGTCCTAGGAATATATTGATTATCATGTTATATTATATACTCTATGTTATTATATTATAATTATCAATAAACTTATAGTAAAATAAAAGATAGACAATTATTTTTCTTTTAAAAAAAAGCTTGCACGTTGAATCAGGATGAGTAAGAAATTCGGATCGGACTCTGAATACTCTAAGTGAACCCGAACCCGACCCGAACCCGATCCGAGCCCGAACCCGAAAATACCCGAACCCGAAATACCCGAACCCGAAAGAACCCGAACCCGAAAATGCCCGAACCCGAAGTACCCGAACCCGAACCCGCCCAATTACCAGTTCTATATATGGTAGTGAATGTTGCGGTGTGCCTCATCCCCTAACTACTGGTGGTGGTGGAGGGTGAGAAGGAATCGAATGAGCTTGGCTTTTTAAATAAATTTGCCCTTCTCCTGTTCAGTGGGGGGTTTTCGTTTTTACCCCCATTTCCACGTCCAGTCATCTAGAATAATTATGATGTAATTAAACAAAAATAAAAGTCAAAATGTAATCTGTAAAAAAATAAAAAGGCATATTCATAGTACTTACTTTTGACTTTTCAACTAAAATCATATTCTCTACTCAAGAAAAAAACATTCTCAGGTTCATGATAGAAATAGAAAACAAAGAAAACCAAGCTATCCATACTCTTGAGTAAAAAAGGATTCCAAATTCATAACATAATCATTGATGACACGCAATTTGAACTCTAAACCAAGTCTGCGTCTCTAGACTAGTTTCCCTTACTAAAAACTAATAGCATCTATAGTACAGTCTATACACTGAACCTTCAGTAATTTATCCCCACCCCCACAGCATGGGAAAAAACAAAAAAAAATCATATCTATATGCAATATGCATGCCATTACCAAAGATTCTAGAACACAATAATGCATGAGTCAACAAAAATAAATAGTTGCAATGTTAAATTTATTGTATTTACTATTTTATAGGAGATGGAATTTTCAATTAATGTTGAATTTCTTGTATTTACTATTTTATAGGAGATGGAATTTTCAATTTCTCATCAAAATTAGGTACAAACATACATAATATGAACCTTTAAAAGAACCAAACAAACCCTGAAAAAACATTGAAAATGTCAATATCACTTCAAAAAGGAAGCAAATAAATTAATCTGGATACAAGGTCAGTTTCAAAGTTGAAAATACTCAAATAAATAAATGCAAAGAACAAACGACTACAAATTCAAATATATTTTATTAAAAGCACAGTCAACTACTCAATGACAAATGTTATTATAGGATCCAATAAAAGAACAGAAACCACAAATAGAAAATACACAATGGTCGGATTCAATTTCAAGTTGATTTAGAGGTCAATGGCAGGATTCAATTTCAAGCTGAATACCTATATCACACTTATGGTCGTTGCCTCATCCTCATGTTTTTATTATTCAGATTTATTGTTTTGAGACATAGATATTCTAGATGCCATTATAGAATCGATAAAGTTAAGAGTTTAAAAAACAAGGAAACAGCAAAAGACTAGCTATTAGGAGGGAAAACACAACAGAAACTGAGAAACTCCACTGAACAAGAAAAATTAAGAGTTTTAAGAAAATTTTCTCAATTGATATACTACTCAAAGTGTAATTTAAACACTAATTAATTAGGTTAAGAACCTGACTAATTAGGGGGGAAAAGTTACCTTTGAAGAAGAAAATAATAAACCTTCCTTGGGGAAATTTGGGTGGTCGGCCGATCGGAGTTGAGTGAAAGCAATGGAAAAAAAAAAAGAAAACAGAGAAATTAGAACTTATGGAAGAGAGAAAACTGAAGAAAAAGGAAGCAAGAGACAAAAGTCGAACCTTTGATGGCCTAAACCCCTTTCATAGTGACACAAACCTCAGATGAGCTAACCTTCGGTCAGCCTCCCTTCTCATGCGGACATGAAGTAGTCAACGGTGGAGATGGGTCGGTAGCTTGGGGTTTGAGACCGTATACAGAAGGGAAAAAATGAAGAAAATGGTTTCTTAAACTATTTATATGTAGCTTTAGTAACCCTAAAAAGTCCAATCCAAAATTCCAATTTTTTGGCTGAAATAAATTCCATTTTCATTTGGCGCGTTTATTCCCGCCAGAGAATTTTTTTTAAGCCAAAGGAATTTGTTCTTCAATTTGGCACAGGATTTGGAACGAGTAGTGTTACCTGAACCTAAATTAATTCAATTTTATTTAATTTCTCTTCATTTTTACTATATAAATTTTGAGGTTTATAGCATTTTTATTTTGTAGATTTAGTTGACTGTAATACCTTACTCAAATACATACATAGTTATAAACATTGCAGAAATATGGAACTAGCGCATCTGTCCAAATTAAAATTCATAGGCTTATAAACAAAATGCTACATTTAATAGTCATCAATATTGTTATCATCATCTCCATCCTCATCTGATGATTCAGTAGATTCAAATTGTTCTTCATCAGACAAGAATTCAGATGGAATCGATTGTGGCAATACACCTAAATCAACTTCCAAATCAATACCTTGTAGCTGATCAAACAAAGATGGTTTTTGTTCTTCAATATTAACTGTGAAGGCCTGCTGAATTTCTTCTACTTGGTACGCGATGGCATCCTCTTCATCATTTTCCTTGGATGTTTCATCAATCACTCTTTTAGACTCAGTCTCGCATACAACCATCCAATCTACCATGTTTTTCTTCATGCTAGGATAATCACAGTAATACACCTGAATTGCTTGTTGTGCTAATACAAATGGATCGTATTTCCTATATAACTTTTTGCAATTAACATCTACCAACTTATACAAAGGGTGAACTTGCATTCCTGTTTTGAGGATCAAACCAATCACCTTCGTAAAGGACGACATTCATTTTCATAGTGGATCATGAGTACTCCACCTGCACAATATATTTAAGATAACCATAAAAATTTGATGATGGATCATTTAGATCGAAGCCTCATACGCAAATTCCACTGTTCATTGTTGCTTTCCCACGGCCATGTACAACAGAGTGAAACTTGTAACCATTGACAAGGTATGCAGGCCATGATGTTGCTTTTTCAGTTGGACCCCAAGCAAGCGTTCGCAATATTTGATTGGTAACTCCATTTTCCTCGGTAAGAACTTGTCATTAAAATCATTTACACGAACATCCTTCATTTAATTACAAGAAAGTAAAACCGGCTTTTGTGGTAAAGCTTGCAATTATAAGTAAAACTTACAAATAACCTAAACCATTCAGCAAAATGCACATCGATTGCCAGGTCAATTAAGGATTCAGAGAAAGAAGCAAAATTTTTTAAGAATACTTAACTCGAAATATGGTTCAACTTCTGGACAATTTCGCAATATGTACGTGTGAGCAACCTTTGACTCATTATCTCGAAGTGAACGAGCATGTGGACGACCATAAAATCTACCTGGGTAATTGAAAATGGAGAAAGGAGGTAGACTAGGATCATTTACCACTTAAACATTCCTTCTAGGTCTCCTACTTGAACAACGGACATCTGATTCAAAATAATGCTCAGCAAAAGTGTTGATTTCGTGTGCAATGTAAGCTTCTCAAATTGAACCTTCCACATCTGCTTTATTATTTATAGTTTTCTTCAGTTGTTTGAGGAACCTAAAGCAAGTGAATAGTTTAACAACTCCACAAATAAATAAAAAAATAGGAATTTATAAAAACAAAGCGGTAGATAAGGAATACATACCGTTCAAAATGATACATCCATCTAAATTGAACAAGACCTCTAATTATTGCCTCGTAAGGTAAGTGAACAACGACATGCTCCATGGAATCAAAGAAAGCTGGAGGGAAAACTTTCTCCAAGTTGCATAAGATAACGACAACTTTGTCCTCCAAATCCAACAATTTTTGAATTTCCAACGTTGACGAGCATATAGTTCGAAATAAAAGGCTCAACTTAGTCAACGGACCCCAAACTTCCAATGGAAACATCTCCCTGAAAGCAATCGGAATTGACCTCTGCATAAAGACATGGCAATCGTGACTTTTCATGCCTCTCATATTCAACTCTTTCATATCAACGCATCTACGGATATTTGATACATAACCATCTGGGAATATCAAGCAAGACATGATCCAACTACAAATAACCTCCTTCTGTTCCTTTCTTAAAGTGTAAATTGCCTTTGGTTTTCGGCCAACAACGTCAGCATCAATTATGATATCCTCTCTAGCACAAACAACTTTAATATCCTTCCTTGCATTAATAATATCTTTGCTCTTCCCCAGCACATCCATAACGGTCCCAAACACATTGTCAAACACATTCTTTTCTATATGCATCACATCCAAATTATGTCGGATCAAATTGTTTTTCCAATACGGTAACTCCTAAAATATGATCCTTTTCGTCCATTTATGATCTCTTCCATGACCATCGAGTTTATTGAGAGGGTCTTCAATGGCCGTAGGAAAAAACTGAACCCGATCATAAACTTGCTCACCAGACAACCTTGGTGGGGGAGCACTTTTAACAACACGATCTCTTCTGAAAGCCTTTTTATTTGATCTATACTGATGCTTTCTAGGCAAGAAAGCCCGATGATAGTCAAAATAAGTAGCCTTCCTACTATGAGGTAGTACAAATGGATTTGATTTCTCCATACATATGGGGCATCCCATCACCTCAGCAGTGCTCCAACCAGATAACATGCCATATGCGGGGAAATCATTAATTGTCCACATTAGAGCAGCCTCTATGTTGAAATACCTTTCGGATACAACATCATAAGTGGTCTCACCATAAATCCACAAATGATTTAACTCATAAATCAAAGGTTGGAGATACACATCTATATTCGTTTTAGGATTTGCAGGACCAAGACATATCAATGACAAGAACATATGATTAGTCTCCTTTGCAAGGAGAGATACGATCGGTGGATCAACGTGTGGGTAGAATTGAAAAGAATCCCACTCTACTTACACAACAGATGGCTCAATTGATTAGTCTCAATAGGGTTGGCGATGACGTTAGGGTTAGTGGAGTGGCCCCTATTCAACTTGCGGTGATCGTGTCGTCAGCAAGACACAAAATAAAAACCTAACAAACTCTCTTACTAACTAGTAGATAGGACAAGTTAGGGTCGATCCCACAAAAAAAGAAACAAATCCAATTAACTATCACAAAATAACTAAGAAAAGCAAATACGTTAAAAGCATCAATTTGTAGAAAATAACAATAAGGTTGTCACGAAAGCAATTAAGAAGATAATAATAAAATATAGGTAATACTTCCCCACTTATCCCCATTTAAGCATAAATTAATTATAGACACCATGGATCATAGATGAAAACATAACAATTCAGGCATAAAAGCCAACATGCATAAAAGCAAATTTCTATTTGCTAGTAAAGGACTTAACTATAACAAAGAAAAACTTAATACTCCTATAAAATATTTTTTAAAAAATAAAAAATAAAAGACGCCCGACACGGGCTATCCGCCTTGTTACAATTAAAGGGGGAGGGGAAAGGGAGGGCAATGATTCGAACTCCTGCCCTTTGGGTGAATTTTTGATGCCTTAATCACTAGGCCAAAGCTTTAAGTTCTATCAAGTGTCAATTTAAATACACTTGATATATAATTAAACATGAACATATTTGTCACGTTTAGATGGTCTTGAGTCATGACCCTCGTCCTCCAAAACCTAAAACCAAGGTTTTAAAAACAGGACCGACCATAGAATCGGTGAAGCTTTCGCTCGACGGTCTGATCGATCCAACAGGTCCAACCGCAGGTCCGGTTTGACAAGGTCAATTGAGGTCAAAAAAATATTTTTATATATAATAAATATTAATTGTTGTATAATAATGGCCTAAAAAGCATTATGGTAGAGTGGTTAACGAATTTATAATTTTTTTACTATGTTATGGGTTCAAATCCTACTACCAGCAAACTTTTTTCAAATTTAAATCAAAGTCAACATGTCTAGAACCGGTCAAAATCAGTCCGATTCTTCGATTCAACCGGTCAAAACCCAATTGTTGACTTTTTGATGATCGGAAACTTTGTATATTGTCCGGACCAGAGAGTCCTCCGATACCCGGTTCAACTGGACCGACCGATCCAATCCGATCCGATTTTTTAAACAATGTCTAAAACAATTAAATTGTAGAAATTTTTATGCAATATATATCTACCATTTGCCATCAATATCTTTCACAAATTGTTTCCTTGATAAAATTGTTGTAGACAAAATTGTTTTTGGGTAAATAAAATAAAGTTTTTAACAATTTTCTTATAGGTCTCTAGAAAAAAAACAACTTTCTTATAGGTCCAATTATTTTGTACTATTGTAACGGAATCACCTGCCTACGAAATACGAAAATGATGCCCATATTTAAAAATCACAAATTACAATTTCCAAGCCTTGGTTAGTTGACCGTACAAAGTACGCCTAATGAGTAACGACGGCAAACAAACCAAACGACAAAATTTTTACTAAAATCTCCCCACCGTCTTTGCAGTATGGGCTTTGAGTTTTTTACTAAAATCATTTTGGGACAGAATTATTCTTATTTCCCTACTCCGAAGGTTTCTATTGTTGTCCCTCAAAACTTACGCTAACTTGCTCTGGTTCACTTGTAAAATTATCCATATGCATGGCTTAATTCCAAATTTCCCCTTATTCAAATTTTTAGACTAATACCACCGCCGGCGAAACTTAAAAAAAAAAGAATGGAATCGCCGGCAAGGGACTCGATTCTTCTCGAAGACTTCGGGCAGAAAGTAGACTTGACCCGGCGGATCCGGGAGGTTCTATTGAACTACCCTGAGGGCACCACCGTGTTAAAGGAGCTCATTCAAAACGCCGATGATGCCGGCGCCACCAGAGTCCGTCTCTGTCTGGACCGCCGGCCTCACAGTATGGTTTCATTGTTGTCGGATTCCTTGGCGCAGTGGCAGGGTCCATCTTTACTTGCTTATAACGATGCCGTTTTCACGGAGGAAGATTTTGTCAGTATCTCTAGAATTGGTGGGAGTAGTAAACACGGCCAGAGCTGGAAAACTGGCCGATTCGGGTAACCGCTCCTTCACATTTGTCTTCAACGATCTTCCAGCTTCTTTCTCTACCTTTTTAATTGGCCTTTTAGTTACTTATTTCTTGGTTTTTATTTGAAAATTTTCAGGGTTGGATTCAATTCGGTTTATCACTTAACCGATTTGCCTTCATTTGTGAGTGGGAAATATGTAGTATTATTTGATCCACAGGGCTTTTATCTACCCAATGTATCAACAGCCAATCCTGGAAAACGAATCGACTATGTTTCTTCTTCAGCTCTTTCAATATATAGAGATCAATTTCTTCCCTATTGTGTATTTGGTTGTGATATGAAAAGTCCCTTTGCCGGAACTTTATTCCGTTTTCCCTTGAGGAATTCGGATCAAGCTGCTCGAAGTAAACTTTCGAGGCAAGCTTATTCAGAGGATGATATTTCCTCCATGTTCTTACAGCTTTTTGAGGAAGGAGTTTTCTCATTACTGTTTCTTAAAAGCGTTTTGTCTATAGAAATGTATACCTGGGATGCTGGAGAACCTGGCCCTAAAAAGCTTTTTTCGTGCTCTGTTAACTCGGTCAATGATGACATTGTTTGGCACCGGCAAGCACTTCTAAGATTGTCTAAGTCAGTTGTTAATAATACAGATAATGAGGTGGATGCCTATTCAGTTGAATTCATGAGTGAAGCAATGACAGGAAGTGAATGTAGAAAGAGGATTGATACTTTTTATATAGTACAAGCAATGGCTTCTGCTTCTAGTAGAATTGGTTCGTTTGCAGCTACTGCTTCCAAAGAATATGATATTCATCTTCTACCTTGGGCATCAGTTGCAGCGTGTATATCTGACGATTCATCAGAGGTAATTTGCAATACTTAATACTCCCTTGTCATTTACTTCAGTTATACCCTTTATGCTCTGCCCTTATTTTTTTTATCTGTTATAGCAATTTCTTTTTAACGAATAATGTTTTGTTTTGATTATTAATATTTTTTAATGCAATTTTATGCTGAGTTGTTGTCGTTTATTGTGTGGCTGCTTTGTATTGTAGTTTAATTTGCCACCATGTAGGACATTTTACATCATTAAGGTCATAGCCTGATAGATTATGGAATATGCATTTGAGGATGTTTGAGCCAATGTTTCTCTTGTATGTACCATCGCAGCATGGACTAAGTTTCAAATTTTAGGTGATGAATCATCTGGAATTTAGAAGTTTTGGATTAGAAAGAGCTTGTTTCTTACTTCTTTTTGATCATTTTCCTGATTCTGCATTTACCGTTTACTGTAAACTAATTTGTAAATACTGGTGGTAACATGGCAAGGCCAGCCGAAAGGATTTTTTTGAACTTATTAGGAAAAGTCTTCTTGAATTTGGATGAGAAAGCAAGCTATTGAGTTGCCTTAGTATTAAAGGTTATAACATTTGAAAATTTCCTTTCTGTATGCAATTTGTACTTATTTATTGTACTTGTACTGCCTGTATACTTATTTATGAGAAGGGCCACATTTTTGTATTCTTATTTAAAAGTTCATGTAATGCCAGTGTCTTGCTCTGGAAGTCTTCTTCTATTCTAATCACAAATATTTCCTTTTTTAAAAGTTCGATTGCATGATAGAAGAGTTGGGTGCCTGAGGCAGCAAGTTGGAATATCT
The DNA here is from genome assembly GCA_001974805.1 of Corchorus capsularis. Lineage (NCBI taxonomy): Eukaryota > Viridiplantae > Streptophyta > Magnoliopsida > Malvales > Malvaceae > Corchorus > Corchorus capsularis. The sequence continues at coordinate 48,489 of AWWV01011204.1, forward strand.
GATCTTTTGTCTCAAAATAGTTTTTTCTAAGATTTGTGAGCCTATATATGTACAAACATTTGTTTTGTGCACATCTTGCTACCTTTTTAATTTACTTTATTTACTTTTTTGGTTCTCTAGCAGTTAATTCTGTTAAATGTCCAAAAATCCTATTCCTAACTTTTATTTATCTAGGCATCTGAATTGATTATGTTTTTTTTTTCCTTGAAGAAACTCGGTTTTAGCTAAAAAGATATGTTTATCCCATTGTTTGGTTAATCTTATGGTGCCCTATTCAAGTATATCTAAATTTTAAAATGGCAAGGGACATGCTTCGTTTTCATTTGAGTGGTTTATTACCTTGTCCTCAGACTTCTTCCTATCGTTTTAAAATTTTATAATGCTGTGATGCTTTTTTAAACAGAGTGCTATTCTGAAGCTTGGTCAAGCATTCTGTTTTCTTCCGTTGCCAGTAAGAACTGGGTTGACAGTGCAAGTTAATGCATACTTTGAAGTCTCATCAAACCGTCGTGGCATTTGGTACGGAGCAGATATGGACAGAAGTGGAAAAATTCGTTCTATCTGGAATAGGCTTCTTTTGGAAGATATTATAGCTCCTATTTTTATGCAGATGCTGTTGGGTGCGCAAAAGCTGCTTGGTCCAACAATTTCATACTATTCTTTGTGGCCCAGGGGTTCTTTTGAAGAACCATGGAGCATTTTGGTTGAGCACATATACAAAAATATTGGTAATTCAGCTGTGCTTTATTCTGATCTAGAAGGGGGAAAGTGGGTGTCACCATTAGAAGCTTTTATTCATGATGAGGAGTTTGGAAAGAGCAAGGAACTTGCTGAGGCCTTGCTGCAGCTGGGAATGCCCATTGTCCATTTGCCACATGACCTGTTTGATATGTTTCTGAGATGTGCTACTGATTTTCAGCCAAAAGTAGTCACTCCTGACACAGTACGCCATTTTCTTCGGTTATGCAAAACTCTTATGAGCTTGAGCAGATCCTATAAACTTGTTTTATTGGAATATTGTCTTGAGGACTTGATCGATGCTGATGTAGGGACATGTGCTAATAACCTGTCATTGATTCCTTTGGCAAATGGTGATTTTGGTTTATTCGCTGAAGGCTCAAAAGGGGTTTCTTATTTTGTTTGCAATGAGTTAGAATACATGCTGCTTCAACAAATTTCTGATAGAATAATTGACCGGAACATACCCCATAATATACTGAGTAGGCTCTCTGCCATTGCAAAGTCATCAAAAGCAAATCTTGCTGAGTTCAGTGTTCAGCAATTTGTTAAGTTATTTCCTAGATTTGTGCCTGCTGAATGGAGATATAAAGGTAAAGTTCTTTGGGAACCAGATTCGTCTTCTACTCATCCAACTAAATCATGGTTTGTGCTATTTTGGCAATATATTCACATTCAGAGTGAGGGGTTATCATTGTTTGGTGATTGGCCTATTTTGCCTTCAATATCTGGACATCTGTATCGACCTTCTAGACAGTCAAAGCTTATCAAGGCAGAGAAACTTTCTGATGGAATGCGAAAAATCCTTGTGAAGATTGGATGCAAGATACTTGACCCTAATTATGGAGTTGAACATCCTGATTTGTGTCATTATGTATCTGATTCCAGCTTTTCAGGTGTTTTGGAATCCATTTTTTATGTTGTCTCTTCAAACGGAAGCATGACTCAAACATTCAGTCATAATTTGACAGCTGAAGAGAGGAATGAGCTCCGTGGATTTCTTCTTGATCCAAAATGGTATATGGGAGACTCTGCTAACGTTGCTAGAATAAAAAATGCCAGGAAACTGCCCATTTATAGAGTCTATACTGGAGAATCTGCTCAAGATTTTTGTTTTTCTGATTTAGAGAATCCTCAAAAGTACTTGCCACCTTTAGGTGTCCCCCCTTATCTTCTCGGAGGCGATTTTGTACTTTGCTCCTCAAATATTGAAGAAGAGATTTTGTTAAGATATTATGAAGTTGAGAGAATGGGGAAAGCTCGTTTCTATAGGCATCAAGTATTAAATAGAATAAAGGAAATGCATGCTGAAGTTCGTGACAGTGTTATGCTTTCTGTTTTGGAAGACCTGCCACAGTTGTCTGTCGAAGACACATCTTTTCGGGATTGCTTAAGAAATTTGGAATTTGTGCCTACCCTTAGTGGTGCACTTAAATGTCCTTCAGTGCTGTATGATCCTCGTAATGAAGAATTATATGCTTTGCTAGAAGACTCTGATAGTTTTCCTTCTGGCCCTTTCCAAGAATCTGGTATCTTGGACATGCTGCAGGGTTTGGGCCTTCGAACATCTGTAACTCCTGAGGCAGTCATAGAAAGTGCTCGACAAGTGGAGAGAATAATGCATGGAGATCAGGAAAAGGCACATTCAAGAGGTAAAGTACTTCTTTCCTACTTAGAAGTTAATGCAATGAAATGGATTCCCAATCAATTAAGTGATGACCAAGGAACTGTAAACAGAATATTTTCACGAGCTGCAACTGCATTTAAGCCTCGCAACCTGAAATCTGACCTGGAAAAGTTTTGGAATGATCTTAGAATGATTTGCTGGTGTCCAGTTTTAGTTTCTTCCCCATTTCAATCTATACCATGGCCTGTTGTAACATCCAAAGTTGCTCCTCCTAAGCTTGTAAGATTGCAAACAGACTTGTGGCTTGTTTCAGCAAGCATGCGAATATTAGATGGTGAATGTTCTTCCACAGCATTATCATATAACCTTGGATGGCTATCTCCTCCGGGGGGAAGTGCAATTGCTGCCCAGTTACTTGAGCTTGGGAAAAACAATGAGTTAGTGAAGGAACATGTGCTTCGTCAGGAGTTAGCTCTGGCAATGCCGAGGATATACTCTATATTGATGAACATGATTGGTTCTGATGAGATGGACATTGTAAAGGCTGTTTTGGAAGGGTGTCGTTGGATTTGGGTGGGAGATGGATTTGCAACTTCTGATGAGGTAGTTCTTGATGGCCCTCTTCATTTGGCTCCTTATATACGTGTTATACCAATGGATTTAGCAGTTTTCAAGGAGTTATTCTTGGAGCTTGGTATCCGAGAGTTTTTGAAATCCTCTGATTATGCTGATATTTTAAGTAGAATGGCTGCCAGAAAAGGTTCCTCTCCGCTTGATGCCCACGAAATCAGGGCAGCAATACTGATTGTCCAGCATCTATCAGGAGTTCAATTTCATGAACAGGTTAAGATCTATTTACCAGATGTGTCAGGGAGGCTACTCCCTGCTAGTGATCTAGTGTATAACGATGCCCCCTGGTTGCTTGGATCCGATGATTCTGATACCTTATTTACTGGTCCATCTGCTGCAGTCTTGAATGCAAGGAGAACTCAGAAATTTGTCCATGGGAACATATCTAATGAGGTTGCCGAGAAGCTTGGTGTCTGCTCACTTCGTAGAATTTTGCTGGCTGAGAGTGCCGACTCAATGAATTTGAGTTTATCTGGAGCTGCTGAAGCCTTTGGACAGCATGAAGCTTTGACAACAAGGCTTAAACATATACTCGAGATGTATGCAGATGGACCTGGAATTCTCTTTGAGCTAGTTCAAAATGCTGAGGATGCAGGGGCATCTGAGGTGATCTTTCTTTTGGATAAAACTCAGTATGGAACGTCTTCTATTCTCTCTCCTGAAATGGCTGATTGGCAAGGCCCTGCTCTTTATTGCTTCAATGATTCTGTATTTAGTCCGCAAGATTTATATGCAATTTCTCGTATTGGTCAGGAAAGCAAACTTGAAAAGCCTTTTGCAATTGGAAGATTTGGATTGGGCTTTAATTGTGTCTATCATTTCACAGACATTCCAACATTTGTTTCTGGGGAAAACATAGTTATGTTTGACCCTCATGCTAGTAATTTGCCAGGTATCTCACCTTCCCACCCAGGACTGCGAATCAAATTTGTGGGGAGGAAGGTGTTAGAGCAGTTTCCTGATCAATTTTCTCCATTTCTCTATTTTGGCTGTGACTTGCAGCAATATTTTCCAGGCACTCTCTTCCGTTTCCCTCTTAGGAGTGCTAGCATTGCTTTGCGGAGCCAGATTAAGAAAGAGGGATATTCCCCCGATGATGTTACGTCTCTCTTTGATTCTTTCTCTGCTGTTGTTTCTGATGTCCTACTTTTTCTTCGCAATGTGAAGTCTGTCTCCATTTTTGTGAAGGAAGGAACTGGTCATGAAATGCAACTAATGCATCGTGTACAGAGGAACTGCATTACTGAACCAGAAATGAATTCTGATGCTTTGAATCAAATTTTTGGTCTTATTGATATAAAACAGCATGGTGGAATGGATAAAGACCAATTGCTGAAGAAATTGAGCAAGTCCATAGATAGTGATTTGCCACATAAATGTCAGAAAATTGTGGTCACAGAACAAAACTTATCTGGAATTATGTCACACTGTTGGATAACTGCTGAATGTTTAGGCAGTGGACGAGCTAAAAACAGGGGAGTTGCTGATGACAAGATTCATAAATCAATCCCATGGGCTTGTGTTGCTGCACATATACACTCTCTCAAGGTGGATGGGGAATTGAGTGGTGTCTTGAGCCAGGAGAGTCCTTGTGCTAATGATATTTTTCAACTTTCAGTGGCTTCCATTCAAAACAGGAAGAACATTGAGGGTCGTGCGTTTTGCTTTCTGCCACTGCCAATTGTTACTGGTCTTCCAGCACATGTCAATGCATATTTTGAGTTGTCATCAAATCGGAGGGACATCTGGTTTGGTAATGACATGGCTGGTGGTGGGAAAAAGCGCTCAGATTGGAATATTTACCTCCTTGAAGATGTTGTTGCTCCTGCATATGGTCACTTACTCGAGAAAATTGCTTCATTACTTTGTCCTCCTGAATTTTTCTTTTCATTTTGGCCTACAACAACAGGATTAGAGCCTTGGGCATCAGTGGTTCGGAAACTGTATATTTTCATTGCGGAGTTTGGTCTTCGTATATTGTACACAGAAGCCAGAGGGGGGCAGTGGATTTCAACAAAACAAGCTATTTTTCCTGATTTTTCCTTTGATAAGGCTCATGAGCTTGTTGAAGCATTGTGCGATGCTGGTCTTCCCCTATTAAATGTTCCCAAACCAGTTGTAGAGCGATTCATGGAGGTCTGCCCATCATTACATTATCTGACACCTCAATTGTTAAGGTCTCTGTTGACTCGCCGAAGGCGTGCATTCAAGGACAGGAAGGCAGTGATCTTGACCCTTGAATATTGTTTACTTGACTTAAAAATTCCTGTTAAAGCCGATTGCTTGTTTGGTTTACCCCTATTACCTCTCGCTGATGGCTCATTTACAACATTTGAGAAGAATGGAGCCGGCGAAAGAATTTATATTGCAAGGAGAGATGAGTATGGTCTTCTCAAGGATTTACTTCCACAACAGTTGGTTTATTGTGAACTTGCAGAGATGGTTCATAGCAAACTATGTGATTTGGCCCAAAGTGAGCAATCAAATATTTCTTTTCTATCATGCCATTTGCTTGAGAAGTTGTTTCTGAAGTTACTTCCAGCTGATTGGCAGCTTGCTAAAAAGGTAACCTGGGTTCCTGGTCATCAGGGCCAGCCAAGTTTAGAATGGATGGAATTGCTGTGGAGCTATTTGAAGTCATGTTGTGATGACCTTTCAATATTTTCTAAGTGGCCTATATTGCCAGTTGAAGACAATTATCTCTTGCAGCTAGTTAAAAGTTCAAATGTGATTAAAAACGATGGATGGAGTGAGAACATGTCTATTTTGCTGCTAAAAGTTGGTTGCTTATTCTTAAGGCATGACATGGAAATACAACATCCACAGCTGGAACTCTTTGTTCAATCTCCAACAGCTAGTGGAATATTAAATGCATTTTTGGCAGTGGCAAATAATGGTGAAATGGAGAGCATTGAAGGGCTTTTTGTTGATGCATCAGAGGGGGAGCTGCATGAACTTCGTAGTTATATTCTGCAGTCAAAATGGTTCCTTGAAGATCAGATAACTGACTTGCATATTGACATCATTAAGCACATTCCTATGTTTGAGTCATATAGAAATAGAAAATTAGTCAGCCTGAGAAAACCTATCAAGTGGCTTAAACCCAATGGCATCCGTGAGGATCTATTATCTGATGATTTTGTACGTGCAGAATCAGAAAGAGAAAGAATCATTCTTTCTAGGTATTTGGATATTAGAGAGCCATCAAAGGTGGAATTCTATAAAAGTTATGTTCTTAATCACATGTCAGAATTCCTTTTACAACAAGGAGCTTTTCCTGCCATTTTACATGATGTGAAGCTTCTAGTTGAGGAAGATATCTCCATCAGATCTGCACTTTCCACAACACCTTTTGTTTTGGCAGCAAATAATTCTTGGCAGCAGCCATCCAGGTTCATTCATTTATCTGTTATTAGTTTTTCTAAGATATCTTACATTTTCTCGTGTGCTGGCAACTTTGCAACTATGGAAGTTTCATTCCCGCCAATTAATGAGTAATACTTCTATCCTGGACTTTTTCCCCTTATTCACTCAAATCAGCTCAAATCAGAGAAAAGTTGTCATATTGGCTACAAGAATAAGACATCTAGTTTGGCACTGGAGAAAGTAGGGAGTAGATTTGGACTTCTGTTCCATACTGCATTTCAGTAGAATTGGTTAAACAGGCAGATTGATTGAGAATTGACACTTGCTAGTTGTTTGAGTTTTGGTCTAGTAGGTCCTCCGCCTTTTGTGTGTGCGTGTCTCTCTCTTTTTCTCTCTCTTCTTGTTTGTTTGTTTTTCGCACAATAAGGCTCTGTTATATTACAAAAAGTTTACTGTTTACTAGCAGTTTTTGTCTGACTGTCGGTGACACACAGCTCCAGCCCCCCCCC
>AWWV01011205.1:0-14510 GCA_001974805.1 Corchorus capsularis
CCCAAATCTGCAAACAAATTAAGGAGCCCAATAGCAGTGATTAGATCAAAGAGGAAATAACATGATTTTTTCATATTTGATTTGATCAGAACAGAAATCTTAACTAAAAATTAGAACTGAAACTAAGAAGCTATAGTTGGAATTATGAAACCCCATTGGATGAAAAAGAAAGGTGGGGATGGAGGAGAAGACAGTTGCGATGAAGGAGATGGAGAGTGGGGGGAATGAGAGCGGCAACAATTTGGAAATTTTCCATAAAGAAATTTTAAAGTTTTGTAATATATATATATATATATATATATATATATGGGTAAAATGTAAATTTAAAGATTAACCTGTTATTTTAGTCATTATATATATAAATAATATGAAATATTTATAAAATATATATGAAATTACAAATTTATATATAAAATATATAAAAGCTCGATAAAGCTCGAGAGCTGCTCGAGCCGGGTAATAAGGATCTCGAGCTCGGCTCGAATCACGATTCGAGTAGCTCGAGTTCGAGCTCGCTCGAAAAAATTTGAATTGAACTCGAGTATTCATCGAGTCGAGGCCGAGTAGTTCACGAGTAGTATCATCTCATTTACACCCCTACTCATCATATCCTGAAGTGTTTTGTCCATATATTCAATTGCAACCCATTGGTGTTTCATCCATATGATTAGTCTCTCTTCTTAATAGTTCAACTTTAGCACTATGTTTAAAAGTTCTACATATACTCATTTCTGTCGGATTTAATGGAATGTTAAATCTCGAGTGTGTTGTTCTTCCTCTTGGCATAATCATTGCCGCTACTTTGGATGTTGCTGTAGCTAACGCAATCAGACCTCTTGACCTGTGATGATATTTGAAGTTATAGTAATTAGATAAACATGTATATTTTGTATAAAAAAATGCGATATTGATTTAATTAATTATATGTTTAACACTACAGAAAAACAATGAAATAGCGGTGTTTTTTATATGTTTAAACGCCGCTACCCGAAATAAAGGCGTCCCAACCGCCCTTATTTTGTGGCGTGTCAGATCTAAACGCCGCTATCCACATAACGGCATTTACACGCCGTCATATAGAGGCGTTTAGATGTCGTCATACAATTTTTCCGAAATCACTAAATTTTTTTTAAAATAATATATAATGGCGTCTAGACACCACTATTTAACGGTCTGTGGACATTTACGAAAAATAGTACTTTTTTAAATTGCATATTGCGGCGTTTCAACGCCACTATTTTGGGGCGTATAGATGCCGCTATCTGCAGAAGTTTACCAAAAATAATACTTTTTTAAATTGCAGATTACGGCATTTCGACGCCACTATTTGAGGGTGTCTAGACACCGCTATATGCAATTTAATACTACTTTTTTTTTGGAAACAGTTATATATACGCCGCTATATATGTATTTAACACTATATTTTTTTAAAAGCTATTAAATATAGCGGCGTTTGGTTCTTTAGACGCCGCTAAATAAGGGTGTTTGCTTCTATAGACGCCGCTAAATAGGGGCGTTTCGTTCTATAGACGCCGCTAAATAAGGGCGTTTGGTTCTGTAGATGCCGCTAAATAAGGTCGTTTTCTTTTCATACATACCCCAAATCAAGGCTTTTTTTATAGGATAATTTAGGGTAAGTGGGAGTTATCTCTATACGATAATAGCACAAAATATAAAATATCAGAAACTATAATTGAAACGAAATTTTTAAGAATTACACTTAATTACAAAAGGAAGTTCATTACATTACATCCAAATGGTATTCAAAGTAGCATATATATAAAAATTGTTCTATACACAATTTCACTAAAATATCTCTATTGTTCCAGTGTTACATCAACTACACATGATTAAAGGAATTTAAGGAATCAAAAGAACCATAGTGTATCTACTTGTTTACCACAGCGTGATTGTGCACTGGAAATTGAAGTATTGACAAAAAAGTTACCACCATCGCCATCGCTATCAGCATCTCCATCGCCACCGCCACTAATATTAGCATTTTAAGTGCCCTACTACAAAATATAAGAGTTATAGCACCTAATTAGAAAATCAGTTTAGGGTCAAAGACTTTTACATACATTAAATTTGATCAATTATGAAAATGGAAATGTGATTACCTGTGGCGAACTCTCCGTCACAACATCTATAGAACCAGAGAATTTTTGTGCAACAAACATCATGAGCTTATCTAGTTTGGAGGAAATTCAAGCATTTTCAGCAGTCAAACGATCAAGCGCTTGAGCTTGCTGCTCTCTCTCTCTGCTCGTCTCTTTTCTTCAATTCTTGCAATCTCTTGTTGGCTTTGTAAATTAAGCCCTTGGATTAAAAAGAAACCCATGGTCGAGATCAAGCATCAAAGGCATATAAGTATCACATTTCACCAGAAGAAGGGGAGGACAAAAAAAACAGGAGCACATAAACCCTAGTTTCTCTAGCAGTTTCCATTGGGGGGCAGTAATCAAAAAACAAAAAAAAAGAGAAGAGCTTTATTTTCCTTCCTTCACAGTTCTACAGAAACACAAAAAGAAAAAAAATCAAAGTTTGGGTTTTTTTTTTTACCTTTACAGGCTCCCTCTTTCTCGTTGAGTTCTCCACCATCCTTCACCTTTCAGCTTTCTTTTTAAGTTCCAACCCTTCCAATCAAGACAAACAAAAACATTAGCTTCTTTCATTTTCGGGTTAGGTCTCATAGTTCAAAGTTTGGTTTTACAAAAATGCAACGGTGAAAAGAGTAAGAAAGGGGAAGAGGTTTACATACCAGAAGATTGGGGTCATTGGACGATTGTGTTTCCTCAAACGGAGAGTTTGAACCGAGCTTCGGAAAAGTCAGATCTAGAGAAATCCAGTGAGATTTGCGAGGAAACGACGCTGGCGCTGTGATCAGGCGGACGAGGAGAGTATTCCGGTAAAGTTTGAAGGTCATCAGCGATGGTTGGAGACTCCGACGCGGCGGCGCCACCGTGACTGCGGTTTCCGGCGGAGGAGGCGGCTAGGACAACGTTAGGGCTTTTCTGAAAATCTCATTTGAGTTGGTATTTATAAGTGTGATGTTTGGTGTGGGTTTTTTATGTCATTTAGTGTCCTGATTTAATTAGTCACGCGATTTAGTCCCTGGAATCTTTATGTTTATGCCGATTTAGGACTCAAGCATCTAGATTTGTGCGATTAAGCCCCTGGTTTAATTGGTTAAGTCGTTAATGGCTTGATTTATGGATGATTTGCAATAAAGCAGCCTCCTTTTTGTTTTGGTAACTAAATTTTCTGAATTTGTGCCAATTTCGGTTGTTTGGTCATGGAATATTTAGAATTTAAGCTTAGTAATTATGGTAGAAAATGATAAATGTCTTTGTTAGGTAGTTGACCTTTTTGAATATATATATATATATATATATATATATATATAAGGAAATTAAGGAATCAAGGCTAAATTAAATTTAAAGAATATTTGGAAATAAGTAACCATAGGTAATTAGTCAAAAGCTTAGATCTAGGAGACTAAATAATGAATAAATTTGAAATAAAAAGGAGAATGTTACGGGCTAATAGGGTAGGGGTTAAGGGAATTAGTTTTGGAATTTAAAAACGGAAATGATTAGAAATTAACCTAGGTAATAATTATGACTTGGAATATGACGGAACTTAATTCGGGCCTTGCCTTTATTTTAGATGAATATTTCTATTGGATTTTTGGCTTGATTTACCTTCCTCTTTTACGTATGGGCCTTAGAAGTTTTCTATTGGGCTTTTGAATTGGGTCTTTCTAATTTAATAATTTATTTGGGTTTATTACTTAGTTATATTTGGGCTTTAGTGCCATGGCAAAATTTGGACCTTAGCTTCTAGTTATACATTTGGGCTTTGTTTGATTGTTTGGTTAGGATTGGGCTTTAATGAATTATGAACCTAGGGTTTTATCTAGAGTTTAAATTCAATCAATATAGGTTCTTAAAATGAAATAAGTCTTCAATCTAGAAATTAAGCAAGTTTCATGTGCATCCATATTTACATTCTATATTGTGTTTCTTTATTATTCATTATGTCATGCTCATTTGAGAAAAGTAAATGGACTCCGATGATGGAATAACCGGTTGAAATGCTTGACAGCATTGTCCATTTTAATCCGGATTTCCTAGGCTTGAGGCATTCATTTGGGGGTCTTACCAATCAAGTGGAAGGTTCCCAAATGATGTCTCTGGTATAATCACTCGGTAAAAATTCCATTTTAACCCGAAATCATGCATCACGTGCATTAATGCATCTAGGGTTTAGATTTAGTAATCTTCAATTAAAGTTCAAAAATTCAAAAAAATTGGAATTAAAAATGAAATAGAATAAAACCATTTTTATCAAAATTAAAAAGAGTTTGTGCTTGAAAATTGTTCTCTTTTAGTTTTTCAAGATAAAAAATCAAAAAAAAGAAAAAAAAACTGAGTTCTTCACAATTAAATAAAAGGTTTTCAAAAATCCAAAAAAAAATCAAAATTCAAAAACCAAAAAAAAGAATTTCATTCCAAGTTTTCAAAGTATTCAATTTAGGTCTTTTCAAATTGGGAAAGTTCCCATCAAGTTTTCAAAGTGTTCAATTTAAGTCTTTTCAAAACATTCAAACAACATTTTTCAAATAGAGTCGTTTTAACGGTAAGTTTTAAAGAAAATCCTCATCATAAGGAGTCCAAAAGAGAACAAATAATAAACGGGAAAGTCCCCAACATTCCTATTTTTCAAAATCCAAAATCCATTTTTGCTTGTTTATTTTCCTTCAAAGATTAATAAAAGAGTTCAATGGCATGAAGATACTTAAAGATAGGGACAACCAATAATAGAAACCCACAGTTAATTCTAGACTAGTCAGTGCCGTCTTCTTGACGGGCGTCGTGGGGGTGCTAATCCTTCCACACGCGTACCCGACTCCCGAACCTTTAAGACTCTGGTTAGAAAACCGTTTATTAGGTTTAGTGTTACCTTCGCCAAGCTTTGGTTAACATTAGACTTAATAATCTGATAGGTGACTAATCACACCTAGGTTAAAAAAGATTAGTGGCGACTCCTTAGTTTTTCTTTTAAGTCATTCAGCGGTAGAGTTCGGGACACCCCGGACCCGGAAGTTGCGACATAAAGGCAAAATCTAGATGGGAGGGTAGAAATTGAAATTTTATAAATAAAATTATATGTTTTAAAAATTATTCTAATAAAATGAAAATTTAGAAATATATTTGAAAAAGGAAAACACAAAGTTCTATTTTAATAGTGGCATAATTAAAATATTTTTTAATAATGGTAATTTAGAAATATATTTGAAAAAAAAAGATACAATAGGAAAACATAAATTTTTATATTATTCGTACTTTTATATATAGTATAGATAAATATAGATATATTTCTAAATTGTCCTAATTTAATCTATATTTATATGCGATTTTACCTCATTTTGGTAGTTGTATGTGTCGTTTTACCACTATATTTCTCATATTTGTTATTTTAGGCCCATTTGGAGCTAGAGGTGGCAAAATGAACCCGACCCGAAAAACCCGAACCCGACCTGAACCCGATTGACTAAAAAAAGTCAAATACCTGAACCCGCCCGAACCCGAACCCCAAAAAAACTTGAACCCGAAAAAATCAGAACCCGAAAAATCTGAAATCCGAAAAAACCCGAACCCAAACCTGAAAAAACCTAAATTCAATACTAATATTTGAAAATAAATAATAATTTCTGAAATTTTCATCTATGGTGTATAGTTTTTTATATGAATATGTTTTAAAAGGTAAACTAATAAATTACATATAAAATTTGAAAAGGTTTATGATATTATTCATCCGGGGAAAAAATGGGTAAATGATATGGCCAAAACCCAATCCGAGCCCGAATCCGAATTAACCTGACCCAAAAAATTGTCTCGAACCCGAATCAACCAGACCCAAATTTAACCCAAACCCGAATCAACCCGACCTAAATTTAACCCGAACCCGACTTAAGCCCGAACCTGAAAACGGCCTAAACCCGAACCCAACCTGACCTGCCTGATTGCCACCTCTATTTGGAGCTATGTTTTAGGAAGATGAGGATTTAGAGTAATTTTTTATCAATTTGGAGAAACTATTGATTTTGTCTCATTTCGACCCATTAGGCCCGTTTGAATCCATGAAGTCCAAATTGCCAAGCTAGTTGTCTTGAATCCTAAATCTGATATTCTTAAAACTAATTCGTTAATATGGAAGCCCAAAGAAGGAGTTCAAGTTCAATCAGTAATTATGATGTAGTAATTATTCAGTCCTGATGCAGTATTATTAAATTTTATTCAAAAGAGGACTTCACGAGAGCAATTTTGGAAGAAAATTCATAATTTTTGATCCAATGCTCAGAAAAATGAAAATGAGGTACCGCTGGAAAGAGGATTCAAAGGTCTACAACTTTTATGTCTTGAGACCTAATTCTGCCGTTCAGGTGGACGATTTTGCCCTTGAAATTTCTGGACAGAATTGATCTTCTCCTAAACCTACTTGGAGAATGTTTTGGATGAAAATTCAGATGCTAAAGATGATGTAGAGCATTCCTATTGGCCACGTTGCATCCTAATTAATGAGAATAGTCTAAATTTTCATTATTTTAATAATAGAATAATTAAAATATTTTTTTAATAATGACAATTTAGAAATATATTTGAAGAAAATGTTACAATCGGAAAACATAAAGTTTCCCTTATTCGTGCTTTTATATATAGTATAGATATATGGTCTGCTACACTTTGACAAAGCTAAATGTTGTACATCTTGAAGCAACAAAATCAAGTTTTAAGCAATGTTTTTTGAAACCGGATCGACAAGAGAATCGGAGAGGGTTCTGATCACCGATACGATCGATTCAACCGCAGGTCCGATCCGTTGGGGGAATTAGATTGAAAAAAAATGAATTTTCATATATAATAAATATTATATGTTGCATAATTATAACATATAAAGCTTTTTGGTTGAGTGGTTAAGTAGTTTATGGCTTTTTCACCATATTATGGGTTCTAATCCCACCACAAACAAATATTTTTTTCTCAAAATTTAAATTTAGTCAACTTGTCTAAAACCGATCAAAACCGGTCCAATTTTTCGGTTCAACCGCCGGTTGAATCGATCAATGCCGGTTGTTGACTAATTGGAAAATGCACTACTCTACAGACCGAATAGGCCTCGGTACCAGGTCCAATCGGTCAGACTGGCCGATCCGGTCCGGTTTTAAGAACAATGGTTTTAAGACTTGAAACTTAAAAAAAAAGTACAGTTTTAAAGGATTGATCAATTCTTGAATGGAAAATACTTTTGTCCCGGCTAATTTTTCGGCGGTTATCCCACCTAATAATTAAGGTAACAAATTAATTTCAGGTTTAGCTCCTAGTTATAAATAAGGAGGGTTTGTAGGGTAAATTCCTTAATTTTAGGGTATTATTGAATAGGGTTTTAGAAATTATGATAACGTTTTCCAATGTCACATCAGGCGGGATATATATTAGTTGGTAGAATTAGACGAGGCAAGTAGCATTACTCTTCATGAATTGACTCTTTTTTATTTTCTCCTGTTGGGTCTGCCCATTATTGGGATAAAACTCTCCCGACAATAGTTTTTTAATTCACTCTTATTTAAGACAAGCAAGTGTTTAACCACTTGCATACCGACCAATTGTTGATAGGAGTTATAAATTAATTCCTTTATGGTTTGTTGTTCAATCAGATTTTGAAAATCCAAATGCCTATGTTTGTATTAACAACTAATTCAATTGACTACACTAAATGGCCAACTTAACATTCAATAAAATGTATGCAGAATTAGAGATTATATATATAGGCCTAATAAAGTGAGGTTTACCTGGTGGATATTCTTTGACTTTATTGTAAAAAGTGCAGTATTGAGGATTGATTTTTTGGAGAGAGAAGCGTTTTGATAAGGATACGATGCTGTTCTAAGTCTACTTTCAAAAGCTTAAAAGCTCTTAACTGAGTATCTCTAGAAACACCCATGAAATTTACCCCTATGTGTGCTTCCATTCTTTTAAACAAAGTTTCATCTTTTACCACAGCCCACCTGTGTGATATATAGACACTCAAAGGAAAAAAAGTTTGCTTAATTATGCTTTTAGTACAATTGAAACTTCCTTTTATTTAGTGTTGCATAGCAAGTCATATTGAAAGGCTATAATAATTCTAAATAACCATGAAACAATTGTTATTTGTTCAATTATGTAAATAGAGAAGCCAATTTCTTGGCACATAGGTTAGCAAGGTTAGATGTTAGCCATGTATGGTACGGGTCTTTACCACCCGATGTTTGTAATCTTGATTTCTTTAATTAATTGAATCAAGTTTTTGCTAAAAAAAAAAATTGTTATCCTCATTCATAACAGTTCACAAAAGCAGATCATATGTGCCTATAACACTAATGCATTAAAATGACAAATTTAATAAAGAAGGGTGGTAAGACTTTTTACCCAAATCTGCTTCCAGCATGACCAGTAAGCTTTGAAAGTGTAAATATCATCAAATTATCATATGCAGGAACTGGAATTGGTGTAAAATGCGGCTAATAATATGCACGATCATAAATTGTTTGACATAAGGCCCTAGAAAAAGGGAGAGGATCCTCTCCACTACTAAAAAAGTAGTGGAGAGGTCCACTGATCTCTTACACTCATCCAATGGTTCTCATGAGTCCACATCATCAGTCCTACTTCACCAACCAAAACTCATCGTTTCCTATTTTTCACTTGTTCACACCGTCGTTTGTTGATTTCACGCCGTTGGTTCCTTTCTCCTTCCTTTCCATCTGCAACAGCCGTTCAAAGTTCAAACATATACCATTATAAAAGAAGCAAAAAACAGTCTTACATTGGACAGCTACGAGCCATGCCTTTTATTTCTGCATTGCCGATGGCCACTGGGCTAAGCCTTTATGGGTTGAATTGGACGGTTTTCAAGACTCAGGCCGCTCAACCTTCTAATTTTGTTTCTACATTTCTGCTACTAAAAGAGATGAAGTAAGGCAGAAAAATTTAATAAACACTTCATCTGAGCAGGCTCTGTCTATTAAAATAACAAATGAGATCATCAACTTATAAGATAAATATCTCCCTCTATTTCAAGGCCATTTTTTCTCAGTTCAAAACCTACTTACAAAATTAATACAACGAACAAAACATTCATATTAACTCAAATTAGAAAGAAGAAACGAACAAGAAAAAGGCAAATTTCCCAAAAGTCCACAAAGCTTGTCAGAAATGTCTGCACATGAGATGGGAGGCATGACTTTGAAGTTTGAAGGCTTAATTTGTTGCATGATTTGGTTTTTGTTTGGGTAAATTATGAAAATCTTGATTTGAAGAATTGAAGATTAATCAAAATTTAGATACTCACCAACGGCGTGACATAGTGAAAAATAGGAAACGGTGAGTTTTGGTTGGTGAAATAGAACATATGACGTGGAATCATGAGAGCTGTTGGATGAGTGTAAGAGATCAGTGGATCTCTCCACTATTTTTTTAGTAGTGGAGAGAATCCTCTCCCCTAAAAAAATGGCTTGTTTAATTGTCCATCAAAATTGTCTGGTGCAGTTACATAATCATATATGTACTGCTATTTGATTTGTTCATCCACTTACGAGCATCTCCTTCAAACTTGAATTTTTCCGGATTGAAATATTATACTTGTTGTTTGTGGAGCTATCAAAATTCAAATTGGTGTCAAATCAATGACTACAACAACTAATTTGCGACTTGAAAGGAAAATTACAAAGATAGGTTATAGAACAGACTCCGGAGTAAGGGACTGTAAAAATGTATGAAAAATGTAAAAATGTTCCATTTAGGAGCCATACTTTAATTTGGTTAAATAAGGCCTTAACGAATGAAAAATGCTCACGTCAATTGCGACATTGCGTGTGAGCCAATGACAGCGAGACACATGGCTCTGATTAGCTTTTTAATATTTATGCCCAATTCAATTTATTTTTATTTTAATTTTTATCTTCTTTTCAAAAATTAATTAAAAATATTTTAAATCATAAAATTAATAAATTTGTTGTCATGTCATGATGCCATCATGCTTAACGACGTCTGCATCCCAAATTACAATTGGGAACATTACAAGAAGTTATATAATATACTTTGATCATGATAATATTCATTTACAAGTTTTAGTAGTTAAGAATTCAATTATGTAGGCACGATCAGGTTAAACAGAGATGACCACTTGCTAACCTTCGCTTTATCTTATAAGACTGATAAAGAGGTCAATGGACAAAATGCCTCTCCTCATCTTTTGTGTTTCGAATAGTTCAAAGTAATAACAATAGGTGAAGCTTTTGGTGAACAAACTTGTTGATCTGATTTCTCACATTATTTTGACACCATCTTCATCTGACACTAATTTGTTCAAATGTTCAATTAATAGATCAAAATCATCTTGGCTTCTGATTAAACTGAGTCGAACATAGCGATCTTCTGCAGAGAAAGCATTTCCTGCTCGGCCAGTGATTTTAGCTTCCTGGAGAACTTTATAACAATCTGTATCTTCTTCTCTCTCACATTTCACCCATGCATATGCTGCCATCATCATAAGTTTGGTAAATTGAATCATGTATGTTTTCATCTAAAGACCATTTTCTATGGTTGTAGAGCAATGGTCGGAAAAGAGATGTTGTAAAGATGACAAATGATGAAGTGATTGAATGCTTAGATTTGTAAAGTTGAGTTTTTTTTTTTTTACTTAGATCATTAAACTAATAATATAAAATTACAAGGTTTATCATGTGAAGGTTTGATGTTTTGATTAATCAAATGAGAGTTACAATTGAAGACAATTTCTTGGGCAAGAAGAAAGCATGGTACACGCAACCAAGCAGACAAAGCTTGACAACTTCTGATTCATACATGTTTCTCTATGAAAGGTTTAACTGTAGACTATATTAAACCAGAAAAGTAGATTAAAATTACGGCCATTGTCCTATAGTGACACGAGCATCTCAATCATTATTAAGACTGGCACTCTTGTTGGTAACAAAAATGGTCTGCATCACTTTGACAGCATGTGATGTACAATCTTGTAAAAAATAGTTTTAAGTTCAAGATATACGGCTAGTTTAAAAACCCCATAGTGAACTGATACCTTGATAGTTTGTTGTGCTATCATAGTTTTTTTCTAATATCCTTACCTTTTTTTTTTCTAATATCCTTACTTTAGAAATCCATTGCCAAATCTCTAAGCCTAGCTAATATTATAATATAACATTAGGAGTAGATGGCTAGTTTAACATTCAATAACATGTATGCAACACTGGAGATTATATAGGCTTAAAGTAAGGTTTGAAATGATTTACCTGGTGAAAATTCTCTGACTTTATTGTAAAAGGTGCAGTATTGAGGATTGATTTTCTGCAGAGAGAAGCGTTTCGACAGGGATATGATGCTGCTCAATCGTTCCCACCTGGTCTTCATTGTATGGTAGCCAAAGTGAAATAGTCCCCTTCCGTCTCCTTTCAGGGCTGTTGTCAGAAGCTTAAAAGCTCTTAACTGAGTATCTCTAGAAACACCCATGGAATTCAGCCCCATGTGATCCGTCATTCTGTTAAACACAGTTTCATCTTTTACCACTGCCCACCTGTTTAAACCACACACAAAAGTAAAGAGTTTGCTTAATTCTGGTATATCGAATTACAGCTGCTACAAATTAAGTTCCTAAAGTAGTTATATTGAGAGACTATAATTAAGCAGCTATGATGAGATTGTTATTTTTAATCATAGTAGTCAACAAAAACTGATATACATATTCATAGCAATAACTAATGCATTGGAATATGGTTAATTTACTATACATAAGAGAAGAGTGGTGAGACTTTTACCCAAATCTGCTGCCAGCATGACCAGTGAGCTTGGAAAGTGTAAATACCATCAAATCTTCATCTGCAGGAGCTGGAATTGGTGTAAAATGCGGCCAATAATAGGCGCGATCATAAATTGTGTTGACATTAGGGCCCTGAAGAAGTGGTTTGTTTAATCGTCCATCAGGATTGTTTGGTGTAGTTACATACTCAATCATATATTTACTGCTATCTGATTTGTTCATCCATTGATGAGCATCTCCTTCAAACTTGAATTTTTGTGAATTGAAATGTTCTACTTGTTTCCGGTAGAGCTGTCATGTCAAAATTCAACTTGGTATGAAATCAATGACTGCAGCAATTTATTTGCAGAGTTGAAAGGAAAATTACAAGAAGGGTTCAAGAACAGACCGCATAGTAAGGGACTGAAGCTACAACTCCTGCAGGCAAGGAGGAATTTTCAGGGGAGAGTGCATACACTGCAGCAGTAAGGACTTGGCTTGAACCTGCCCCAAAAATAATATATCTGTTTTCTGTAACTGCATTCCCTACAACCGCGTGTAGCTTGCGGATAAGCCTTTCTAGCTCCTTTGAGATGTTAGTGTCATCTGGGTAACTATAGCTCAATCGGTGCCATCCTGCTGCTACCACTGCACTATTAGCAGCATGTTGTGACCAGAAAGGTTCCAAAAATAATGGATCCCCACTGTGTCAATGTAAGCCAAGATCAGTAATAAAGATAGAATTGATTAGTCTACACTAGTGAAAATGGTTGATATGATACACAGATTACATACCACAGGAAGAGTTCCAAGGGAATGATAGTCAGAAGATAGTTGACATTCAAAGCAGACTACTATGGTAAGGTAAGCCTTAATAAATTAGGAAAAGAGTTTTTGAGAGGCTAAGGAACAGAGAGGTGTGTGATAAAAAAAAGAGACTTGTTTGAAGTGGATCCAAAGTCAATGTAAAGTAAAATAAAGATTCCTTGCTTTTAGTGATTGTTTTTCCCACTTTAAACTGAAATTGGAAAGATAGTGAAACAAAAATAACCATAATACTATATAATAATAATGCTTTGAATTCTGATTAGCTCTTCAAGAAATCCAATATATGTTGTCGGGACTGTGGACTTTAAATGGGTATTCATTATGTGGCCATCCATTCCTGACAAATCTAATAACCATATCAATGCACCAACTTTACTACTTCTAAAAAACATCGTTAATCATAATCATCTAGAAATCATTCATGAATAATCAAATTCAAACTGCTAATAAAGCTGGAAAGATTTTTCTGATATCAAGTTTTGCAGAAAGAAAGTATACTTACTCATTAGCATTGGCTATGCAGTCAGGTGTAAAGTGAGAGCAATCAGAGCCTGAATAGCATGAGTTGCATTCACAAACAGGTTCACCATTTCCATCATCAACCAAGCCATCCAAGTAAGCTCTTCCATGGCCTGAACAGAATAGAGCCGCCACGGCTTCAGCTTCTGCTGCAGCTCTTGAGGTCCAACTCAGATTGAGATTCCAATTGCCACCCACATAGGTATTCAACACAAAAAACAGATTCAGAATTACAGAAGAAACCAGACATACCCCATACTTGGAGTTGAACTTGAAACTAGTCTTGACCATATTATCTGGTTTCTTCCTTTTTGATAAAAAGGAAACATGGTGATGATGATCTCAGGCTTATATAAGTACTAGTTAAAGCACGTGCTCACGTGTGTAAATAATTTATAAATCATATATTAAATAAATATAATAAATCACATTAATTTGAAGTACATGAAAAATACTCCATCTCTCCCATATTATAAGTCTATTTTAACTATATTTCAAAGATTAAGAAACGTAGTTAAAACTCTAAATTCTATAAACAACTACCTTCTCCTTCCAACTTTGCACATCTTCTCTTTCCCCCCACTAAGTCTCTCTCCTCCCACTTAGTCAAGATGAATTAAATTCTAACTACTCCCTCCCATTCAAAATAAGTGCAACATTTCAAGATTTGCAGCCATTCATATTAAGTGCAGTATTTTATAAAACCAATGTAATTTGTAATTTGTTTCCATATATATCCCTACTTGTGTTGGTTAGATAGTTGAATCTTTAATTATCTTGGGAAGTTGGGAAGGGAGAGAAGAATTTTATCTTATTGTTTATTAAATTTTTTGAAGGGTAAGAATGCCATTTTAAGTGACTTTTTACTAAATTTAAAACCAATTAATCATTGTCTTGGTTTGTGTAATATTCCTAGTGTTGCACTTATTTTGAATGGGAGGGAGTAACTTCTACAACCACTAGTAAGGGTAACTTAGGTAGTTTAGATAAAAATTACATTGGGTTTTAAAATGAGACTTATATTTTGGGACAAAAAAAGTTTCTAGAAGGGGACTTATAATATGGGACAGAGAGAGTATATAGTCTTCCTTTGAAATTTGATAAAGCAACAATAAACATTGAGAATTTTTTGTTCAAACTTTTAATTGTTTTACATTCTATCTCTGTTAGGCTATCCCACAACACAACGCACAATGGTAGCATTATGAAACTTTCAATATTTAAATTCATAAATTATTATGATGGTAATAATATATATATATATATATATATATATATATAATAGAACAAAAAATTATATATAC